>CAUYLG010012243.1:0-157132 GCA_963573385.1 Cacajao melanocephalus | reverse complement strand
TCCATTGTTAAGCAGAATTATTGGCATAAAAGAGGTTTTTAATACCCATTTTTAGACTGCAGTCTAGCCTGGGCAATAGAACAAGAATCCCATTCTCTCTCCCTCTTTCTCTTCCTCTTTCTTTCTCTCTTTCATTCTTTTTTCTTTCTTTCTTTCACTCTTTCTTTCTTTCTTCTCTCTTTTTCAAAAAAAAAAAGTTACATATTTTCCAGGATAATGACTTTGACTTTGAATAAAAACTGGAGCATTTGGGCTTTAAAAACATTTTTTTCACCAATTTCTAAGTTGCAGTTTTTAGAAAGTCACTGACAGAGATTGAATTTAAAGTAAAAATGCCAACTTTTATAAATTTTGTCAAAAAAGGGATTGCTATAAACAGATTTAAGTGAATATTGTTCAGACAAATATAATAATCAAGTAGCACTTTTCACTGACAAACACTGAACTTTCTTTAAAACCACAGGAGCTTGAGAGATTTCTGGTTGCTCATTTATGAAGAGACAATGAGCAGCATGGCACAAACTAACATTCCAGAAATAAATGAAAAATATTAAGTGATAAAATGTTGTTGTCTATGAACCAGTGTTGTCTCTGAACGAACACTGTGTTTCTTAGATCTGACCTGAACAGTGAGGTACCTGTCAGGACCCCTAGTCTTGGCAGTGGAAATGACAAATTCTCTTATTACTAAATTCTCACACCTTCCATTTCTGACTTAGTAGGTTGAAATTGGTAGGTACTAATGATTTATGTTTGATAAACTTACAGTTTTGCTTATATCCTGTTATTGGCAAACCTGGTACCAGAATCTCAAAAGGTTTGATAATTAGTAGAATTTTGAGTACCTATGTGCATATAATACAGTTAGCAGACCCTTATAGAGGTCAAAAGAGATTTTGGAATTTGGTGATACTGGTCTTTATTAGACTAGTTTATTACATTTTCTTTCCTTATAATAACTGTTTATGTGAGTTTCATTGAAAATCATGGCCGTATTGCTTTACTCATAGTTTCCACAACTCTTTTCTGTCATACCTTAATTTTCTCTATTAAGTATTTTCCTGTTAAATAAGATATCAAGAGCATCAATCACAAGACATAGAGAAAATACATTAGGAACAACTTGTATATATGTATTCTAAACTGAAATGGAAAAACTCATTATTCATATTTTAATAAATAAAACTTCCAAATGAAAAAAAAGTTATATTTGCATTATCTTTGAAGAATAAGATTTATTCCAAATGAATCTCAGCAAAATTCCTTGATGTATACAATATTTTTTCATATTCTAATTGAAATTTAAGCTGAAATCTATGGCTAGGCTATCTGGATTTGAATGACCATGAGCACATTTCTTTATCTTTCATGTTCCTCATTTATTACATCTGTAACATGAGAATAATAGAAATATCTCGTATGACCATCTTAAGGATAAAGATATGTAAAAATACATACGAGTTTTTCAATTGATGTGGCACTGTGTATGAGGCCTTTGCAAGTATCTCTCACACAGTAGGTCATCAGTAAAGGTAGTTACTGCTAGTGGCTCTAAATTTTATTATTGTTATTTTTGTCCTTCTTGTTACCTAAAATTTAAGTTTCTTTTTTATCTAAGAAATAATTTGTGATTTGTAATCTGACATATATAAATACCGTCATGTGTCACTTAACGACAGGGCTACATTATGAGAAATGCAGTGTTAGGCAATTTCATCATCATGCAAACATCGCAGAGTGGATTTACAAAAACCCCAGATGACACAGCCTACTACACACATAGGCTGTATGGCATAGCCCATTGCTTATAGGCTATAAACCTGTGAAGCATGTTACTGTACTGAACACTGTAGGCAATTTTAACAAAATGGTAAGTACTTGTGTGTCTAAAATATTTAAACACAGAAAAGGTATAGTAAAATCACAGCATTTTAATCTTATGGGATCACAGTCCTATTTGTGGTCCATTGTTGCCATAAATGTTGTTATGTGGCACATGACTATAGTTTCATCCATCACATCCTATGAGGTAAAGTTTTAGAATGGACCTTGAAGGATGTGTACAATTTGATTTGATTGATTGATCACTGAGACAGAGTCTCTCTATATTATCCAGGATGTTCTTGAATTCCTAGCCTCAAGTGATCTTCCTGCTTAAGCCTCCTAAAGTACTGGATTGGAGGTATGAGCCAATAAGCCTGGTTAGATGGGTAAGATTTTAATAGGCAAAGATGGAAAAGGAGGATGCTCCAGAAGAAGGGAAGAAATTAGAAAAGGAACAGAGGTGGTGCAATGCAAGGATAGTGTAGAGAGCAGCAGAGTAGCCCAATTTGGATGGAGCTCAGGATAAAATAGAAATAATGGTCAATGATGACTGAATTTGAACCAGTCATTGTTGAAAAATTTGTAGTTAGTAACATTATAAAAAAGTTTCAGAAAGACAGCCTAGCAAATGTGATATGGAAATACTGTGTGTTAAGTGAGAAAATCAGGAGGAACAGACCTGTTGGCTACAAGCAGGAGATTTAGGGAACTTGGGCAAGGGGTATAAAGGAAATTAAGAAGAGCTGCAAGTTGCTAATAATAATGTATAAATAGACTCAATTAAGAAGGAACTGGGCCAGGCGAGGTGGCTGATGCCTGTAATCCCAGCACTTTTGGGAGGCCAAGGTGGGCAGATCACCTGAGGTCAGAAGTTCAAGACCAGCCTGATCAACATGGAGAAACCCCGTCTCTACTAAAAATACAAGATTAGCCAGGCATGGTAGCACATGCCTGTAATCCCAGCTATTTGGAAGGCTGAGGCAGGAGAATCGCTTGAACCCAGGAGGCGGAGGTTGTGGTTAGCCAAGATTGTACCATTACACTCCAGCTTGGGCAACAAGAGCAAAACTCTGTCTCAAAAAATAAAAAAATAAATAAAATAAATACAAGAAGGAACTGGATTTAATAAACTGGACAGAGGATTCTTTAATTAAGGATTTTCCAAGTAAGATTTCTGTGTAAAGCCAGCTACTGTCTAATTTAGCTACTGCTTGACTGGCAACTGATTAAACCTTACATTTTAGTCAAGTAACTTTATTGACCTAATGACTGCTTACCTCCTTTATTGACCTAATGCCTTCAAAAGTAAGGGAGAAATTAAAGAAACAGATACATGACCAAA
This sequence comes from Cacajao melanocephalus, assembly GCA_963573385.1. NCBI lineage: Eukaryota > Metazoa > Chordata > Mammalia > Primates > Pitheciidae > Cacajao > Cacajao melanocephalus. The sequence continues at coordinate 153,966 of CAUYLG010012243.1, read as the reverse complement.
GATTTTTCTGGAAAGAGATCCCAAATCTTTGGTGATGGCTACAATAAATGTACCTGGAAAGAGACCACTGTCACAACATAACCTGCATAATGTGCTCATTTGTAAACCTTCCTAATATCAAATCTCCTGAAATTTCTCTTCTTTTAGCCAAAATTTCTACTTCTCTCTTTTCAGTTTAGAACTTATCTATGTACAAATTGTCTATGACCATACTTCCTCCTATCTCCTAGATTATAAATTCAATCTGAATATACAGAAATACAGAATATAGTTCCTGTCTCAGGCTCCTCAATTGTAAAACAAGATATCACAATTAGAGTACACATAAGACCATGAATCTGTAGTTCTCTGAAAAAGTTGTACTTTGAAATTAAACAAATTCTTTCCATTTAACTTGTTGGAAAATTGGTCACCTGAGAGTGTGTCCCTGATGCTTTAACCTCCCAATTCTGATACCAGCCATCCCTCACCATGAATAATAGACTGATGATTAGATAGTTTACAACATGTGCAAGGCTATAGGACATTCTGGAAGTCCAGAAGGAAGCATCAGATAGCCAATTTTGTTCTCCGCTAAGACTGCTGGAGATTGGAGGTGCCATGGCTTGAGGGGTCAGAAGGTATGACCAAAATTTACAGGTCCCTGAGATATCTTGGCCTTTGCTGAAAGGTAAGTGCCTGCCTACATATGTGGTTCTAGGAGGTCTAGTTGGTGTTTGTGGAAGACTTCCAAACAGACACAAAGATGGTCAGAGTTGCTTTATATCCCTAAGAAGAACTTTGACCAAAATAATCCTGTTGCCTCAAGAAGTTGTGAATAAGCTTACCAATGGTATTTTTAAAGCTCACAGAGCAAAGAATCCTGGGCCCCTTACCACTCAAAGGCTATACAGAGCCATTGTTAGGCAAAGAAAAATAATACTGTATTCAAGGGGGCACAAATCAAAGAAAGAAAAAACAAGTAGAGCCCTAAAACCTAGGGGGCTCCTAGAGTAAACTTGCTGGAGAAGATAGAAGAAAACTTTTAACACAAGCAATGCAGAAGAATGACCAAGTTTAAAACATATTCTAGAATGTAAAAATATGTTTTTTAAATTAAAAAAATAGAAGATTGAATAAAGTATGTTGTCTTCGAGCCTACAATAACTGGCCTTTAACATCAAACTAAAGAAACAGCTGAAAATACGCAGCAATATACAGAGAGGGAAATCTTCGGTGGGAAAAAGAGAGATTAGGAAAAAAGAAATAACACAAGTAAAGCTCTCTGGTTTAAATAATTTTGTGAATAGAAAGGCTCATTGAAGTCCAGGTAGCTTAATCAAAACAAGTCACACAACCAGACACATTTTGGTGAAATTCCTATATTCTAAAGATTAAGAGAAAATCTTTCAAATACCCAGAAAAAACAAGTTACTGAAGAAAAATAATCCACAATGGCATTTTACTTTGTATTTTCAATACCTTAAACTGGAAGATACTGGAATATTGAGGACAGAGAAAAAAGAACTGTTAGCAAAGCATTCTATGCCCCATCAAGTAAGTTATTCATCTTTCTGGTTAGAAGACAGACAATTGTGGATTTTCAAAGACGAGAGAGAAAACCACCTCTATACCCCATCTGAACAAAATACTCAAGAAGTATTTGAACCAAACAACATACGACTCAGAATAGAAATCTTAAGACATACGAAGATGAACAGAAAATAGTGCAATAAGCCTTGCAATATACACGTTAAAACTAAATGGATAAGAATTGTGACTGGATATTCATAATATAACAGCTAAGTAAGAATTCTTAAAATAGAAGAGACATATGGTAAGGGAAAAAAACTAATAAATCTAGAACCAAAAGTATTGAACTACGTCAGCAAAGCTGAGGAGTTAGATGGTGGAGAAATGTAAAATCATCCTAGAGGTCTAATTTGGGGGGAAGAATGGAATAGGGAATTACACATTCTTAAGTTTTAATCTAGGAGAAGAGATAAAGCATACTAGCAGGGTGTTTATTTAGTTCATACTTTTCAGATGACTGTGGAGAAATACGTGTTAGCTAATGAATATAAGAATATAAGGCAAATAATTTCCCTATTATCAATGTGCAAAGGAAATATAATGCACTTTAATATTGAAAGTTTCAGACTGGGTTAAAAAGCAAAGCCCAGCTTATGTGATATTTTATAAAAAACACACTGAAAAGAAAGTACTAAATATTTTCCTTGTTTTAATGCCAAGATTTCAGCATATATGTATATATGGGTGTACGTATACCTGCATCTCTATTTCTTTATATCGGTAGATCTATCTATTACCTATCTATCAATTATCTATCTATGTATCATGAAGATAAAATTAGAGCTGGGCAGGATTAGCAGTAAGCAAAATCAAATTTAGTTCAAAGACTGGCTGATACATGACCATCAGCAGAAAAAAATTTCATATTCTGAAATATTCTAGATGAATATTTTCTTTTAGGAATGTCTATGAAGTGCACAGCAATTGGCTGGATGAATATCTGCCCTCATTACCCTGGCAAATAAATTTTCCTAATGTAATGTTAGTTTTGGACAGTAACTTTTCAAAATAAGTTAAAAGTAGTATATGTAACTTATTTTATTTTCTGAAAATAGTATGGTTTTATTTATTTTATTTTATTTTTGAGACTGAGTTTTGCTCTTGTTGCCCAGGCTGGAGTGCAATGACACATTCTCAGCTCACTGCAATCCCTACCTCCCCAGTTCAAGTGATTCTCCTGCCTCAGCTTCTCAAGCAGCTGGGATTACAGGCATATGCCATCATACCCAGCTAATTTTTTGTATTTAGTATAGATGGGGTTTCACCACCTTGGTCTTGCACTCCTGACCTCAGGTGATCCACCCGCCTTGGCCTCCCAAAGTGCTGGGATTACGGGGATAAGCCACTGTGCCCAGCCTAGTATGGTTTTATTTAAACATACCATTTTCTATATTTGACAACCAAAATTACAAGAAAAAGAATAAAACAAAGTGAAAGCAGAAGCAGAAGCTTCAAATTAGGTAAGTTTATACAAATGGAAATCAGAAGTTAGATACCAACAAGAGCAAATTCATATCTAAATATTCTACTGAGAATAACTTCCTTGGCATGATATAATTCGTAAGTCTAAGGTTTATTAAGGTAAACTGCAATGCCAAATATCTTAACATACCTTAAAAGGCATTTAATAACTCCAAGAGAAAATTAAACAAATATTTCTCTAAAAATATATGTATGCTTTTTAAAGAAATTAAACTACTATTGAACCTAAGAAACAGCAGAAAGATTTTTTTGCTCCCATTAAAAGCGATTGCATAATCCCTCTAAATTATGTGTTCTGAGACACAAGCTGTAAATTTTTTATAAAGTTAACATTCTGTTATAGTACTATCAATATCCTCACTTTTCAATAAAAACACTGTTGTTGTTACACATGGGTCATCCAATTATTTTTAGGTAAAAAATCTTTTTAGGTATTTTAGTGTACCAATATTAAGTCAGCCTGAAGATAAGGTTTCACTATTTAATGCATTTTATGTAAATTAATAAATATTCTTATATGTGCATGTGCCTATAAAGATGAAAGTACATAGTAGCTACAGCCTACAAAACCAGATGTGGTTTAAAAGAAATCACAGCAATTCTTAATATTTCAGTAAAATCCAAAATAACGTTGAAAACTGTATGTATGATTAACTGATGAATTTAAAAATTTACCAGCCTACCCTCACTAAACTAACCTAGATTAAGAGACTGATTACAGCTGAAATTTCACTTTCACTCCTGCATAACTTTCTCAAAGATTTGTTTGGGAACTGTCTCATGCTTAGTCACCCTCCAAATATGATTTGAGCAAAGCAGTTAGCTATTTTTGTGTTATGCAAGATGGGAAAAGATGTATGAGGATTCCTTTTTAAGCAACATAATTTGATTTTTATGCTTATTCAATATTAAAAAAGCAGTTCATTTTTACATTTCAGAATTGCCATATGGATATACTTCACTGAAGATTCATTCCTATTGAAAGTCTGGAGAGTTTTTGTTTACAATAAGGTGAAAGCAACAGAGGATAATTTATGAATCATCTACGTATGTATTATTTCTTTTCCAGTTTTTCAATAGCAGACTTGAAGGTCTCTAGAAAAATAAAAACGTGAAGGACCAGACCCTTAAAAACTACCACAGTTCATATAAAACTCTCTTTTTACAATCCTCTAACAATAGTTTTGAATACTTGTTAAACACTTTCAATGTGCCAGGCATTATACTCAGTAGATTATCTCATTTAAGCCTGTAATAGATCTATGCAGCAAGCATAATTATTCTCATTTTAATAGTGAGGAAACAAACTTGGAGAAGTCACATTAGCAGAATCACAGCTCAAGTCTGACCTCAAAGCTCTTTACTTTATAATGGAAGTAATGGAAGTTACTTCTTGATAGTGGAAAGTTACTTGAAGTTACTTCTTGATAATGGAAACGTCATTTTTTTATCAAAAACATTTAACTCTAAGCTGACTATATGCAAAGTAGTTATTAATGAGTAGCATTCAAAAAGCACACACACACAAACACACACACCCCTTAGGTGAAGAAGCCATAATGCTGAAAAGAAAATAACATCCCACTCATCTATAACCATCAAGGAATTAGAAACTTGTAAGATTTTTTTCCCAGATAAATAAAACATAGCACTCTATTTACCTTTTAAAATATTTAAGATGATTTTTCTAAATACATATACACATTTCCTCATTTCTTAAAAAATGAATATAGATTTTTGTTTGTCTGTTGTAGAAACAGTGTCTTGCTCTTTGTTACCCAGACTGGAGCACAGTAGCACAATCATAGCTTACTGCACCCTTGAACTCCTGGGCTCATCATCTTCCTGCCTCAGCCTTCTGAGTAGCTGAGACTACAGGTGCATGCCACCATACCTGGCTTATTTTTTAATCTTTTTGAAGAGATGGGGTCTTGCCATTTTGCCCAGGCTGGACTTGAGCCCCTGGCCTCAAGTGACCCTCCTGCTTCAGCCTTCCAAAGTGCTAGGATTACAGGCATGAGCCAAAAAATCCTGCAATAACTGTTTTCATTGATAATGCAAGCTACTTCTTAGGAAAACTGCAAACTCTTCTGGTTAGTAAATATAGTCAGTATGCTGTAATTATAAGGACTTCAGCTGTCAAGAGTGTACCACTATTTGCCTTTATTGTAAAAAGACTCAGATGACCATGCTTTTGATCTCTTAAATCTTTTGTAGTAATTTCCCATTTCTTCTTATTAGTTGGCTACTGTAAGCATGCCTATCTTAGTGTGGTATGGCCCTCACTCCATTAAAAAAGAATTCTTTAAATAACTGCAGGGTGGGAAAATAGAAAGTCAAGTTTTTTCTTCTCCCCTGTCTACTCATTAAACTAATGTTGTGTGGCTATTTTAGAGTGCCGAACACTATGCTAGATGCTGGTTATGTTTACAACTATAATGACTGATTATAGTGATAAATAACTGATAAATAATTTCTCTAAAATAATAACTATTTTGTCATTATTAGGACACACAGCTCAATAATATGGAGGGTATCCTATATAGTGAGAGAGCAGCTACCAGACAGAATGGGCTTACAAAGTCTCCACTTAAGCATTATACTTTGCGAGTGTAAATAAGATGGACTCTCGTTCCAGACAGAATGACATCATTATGATATAAAAGGACAAGACGCACATGATGGCTTATAAGTAGAGAACCCCAAATAGAGTGTAAGAAAAGATAAAAGGCCATTCTTTCATTCCTTCATTAAAGATTTATAGACCACTCATTACATGTCATACAGTGTATCTAGGTAACAATAAAATAAAGATGACCAAGAGATATTCACTAAACTAAAACAAACAAACAAAAAAACAAAAAATACCCACATAGTCTAATGTTTGTAAAGACAGGAAAATAAGTGCTTTCAAATAGGTAAGCCCTCATTAATTTCTATCTTAGAATATGGACAATTAATCATTGCATTAGTTGATAATACAGCTTGACCTATAACTCCTCTTTATAAAAACAGCAACAAGTAAGTCCCTTTGAATAACCTCTATACTGCATTTTATGGCAAAGAACTCCTCTTTCATCTCGTATTATCAGGAAATGAGATGTTATGGATGGATGAAGTTTTCAGTTAAGTGAGGCTTCACTTATTAAGTGCCCAAACTATTTTGATTCTAATCACCTTTGGTGAGCTTCTAAAAAGTATACTACATATTAGCTAGTTTCCCAACCTTGCCCAGGAGAATCATTAACCATCACTAAGTGAGTAAATTCCTGCCACTGTTAATTCTGGAGCATGCTACATGAGAAAGAGCTGGATAGCAAACCAAAGCTTGCAATTTGGCAGATCCACCCTTGGGACTTTTGATTGGAGGCTCATATTTAACACGACTGTTTTTTCCTTCTACATAGTCTTAATACACAGGCATGTCTCTTCTGATGAGGAGTCATAAGAACCTCTTTGATATTGTAATTTAACTGGTCTGTGAGACAGGTGATCGATCCCCAGAGTGCATTTTGTTTATATTACATAGTCAGTACTCTGTTAGACCATCGGACACAAATGTTTCATATTTGGTGAAAATTCTCCACATGCTTGTTTCTACGTGTTTATATAGTAAAGAACAGAAAATCCCTGTCATAGAGAACAGCATATCAAACACAGTTTTGCGGGCCAGGCACGGTGGCTCACGCTTGTAATCCCAGCACTTTGGGAGGCCAATGCAGGTGGATCATCTGAGGTCAGGAGTTTGAGACTAGCCTGAACAACATGATGAAACCTCATCTCTATTAAAAATACAAAAATTAGCTGGGCGTGGTGGCGGGCACCTGTAATCCCAGCTACTTGGGAGGCTGAGGCAGGAGAACCACTTGAACCCGGGAGGCAGAGGTTGCAGTGAGCTGAGATGGTGCCATTGCACTCCAGCCTGGGTGACAAGAGCAAGACTCCGTCTCAAAAAAAAAAAAAATTTTTTTTTGCATGGTTTCAATGACTTAGATCATCATTTGCTGTACTATTCTATAAAAGAATGATACTCTAGAGGCATCTGAGGTGTACAGGGTCATTGCTGTACTGTGTCAGCTATTAGAAGTATAGTAGTTCTAATCTGCTATGTAAGAAAAATTGAGAGCTGTCAGGAGAAAACAGAAGATAAAGTTTATTTAAATAATTAAATTAAAATGTATATTAACATTTCTTCAAAATAATGATGATGGTTACAGTCTTCTCTTTTAGGACAAAATGCATGGGCTTGAAGCTATTATTTTCCTAAATGTTCAAAGACTGCTTCTACATTTATGGTTCCATAATGAAGTTATTTTAAGACCTACAGAGGTCAGCCAAATGTCTGCCATGTCACGAAATTGCTTCAATTTGAAAACTGTATTTGAATCACAAGTATGGAACAATAGAAAAATTTTATTAATTCGAACATTTTGATGATGGTATTTAAGGAAGTAATCCAAATTTCAGAATGCTAATAAATTTTGTTTAAGTAGTGTATAGATGGAAATTAGTATACAAAGTTTAAAAAACTAAAGGCTTATGTTATATAATAACAAATTAAATATGAATACCAAATTCTACATTTGTCTATTCACTTATTCAGTGAACTATATTGTAATGTCTGAATTATCAATTATTATACCATAAAGCCACAAAAAAGCAAGTAGATATAAAATAGTTCTTCCCAGATTGTCAACATTTTCATCAATTTCTATATTCTTAAAACTTACTACCAATAAAATGTTTTTTGTTTTAATGCTTAGTGGGACTTTCAATACAGTGACAACCTTCTTTGTACAATGTATCAACTGTATTTTCACTGAGCCTAGCTTTTTAGACGTAAGAGCAGATCTGGGTCACTATAAATATATATATATATATATATATATATATATATATATATGTATGTGTGTGTGTATATATATATATTTGATGTAGAGTCTCACTCTGTTGCCTGGTCTGGAGTGCACTGGTGACATCTCGGCTCACTGCAACCTCCACCTTCCAGGTTCAAGTGATTACTCCTGCCTCAGCCTCCCAAGTAGCCGGGATAACAGGCACGTACCACCATGCCTGGCTAATTTTTGTATTTTTTAGTAGAGACAGGGTTTCACTATGTTTGCCAGGCTGGTCTCGAATTCTTGACCTCAGGTGATTCACCTGTCAATGCCTCCCAAAGTGTTGAGATTATAGGCATGAGCCACTGCACCCAGTCTGGGTCACTATTTTGGTTAAGAAGTTCCTTAAGTTTCCCTCAGACATTCTTATGTTCTGTTTTCTGGGTCAAGACTGCTAACAGTTCTTTGCTGCTTTTAATTTTCTGGGATTGTTAAATTAATTAAAATTAGGGTTGGATAGTATTTTGAAGGTCCTTATAAAAAAGACAAAAGGCAATTTGAAATTGCTAGGCTAAAATAAATAGACTAAAGCTTCAACTCTTAGAAATCAAACCTTTGCACTAAATTTTACAGTTACATTGATGGAAACATTCAATCAGATGCCAGATCGTTTTCTAAAGGAAACGAGAACTGTGGTTGTATACTCAATAAATATAATCATTTTATGCACATGAAATCCAGTACTTTTAACTAAGTTATTTTTCCAAGATGGAGGTAAAAGTAAAGCCTTAGATATTTGCTGACAGAGCAATTTTCAGACACTTAAAGAGTGACTCACTGGCAATACATGTATACACACATGTATACATGCATTCTGACATGATTTCTTGAGTAAGGCATACATTGTACATCTGACTACTGTCTACCATATAGTCATGTTGGGGACTGTCAACTGCTTTTTAAGTATAAAAAGCATGCATATATGTGTTATATATGCATATATGTAAATCAATGTGTATATATGAAGATTTATGCATTGCCTTTCTGTGCTAATTGTCATTTTCAGTCCATGACATGAACATGTGGCATGAAAAAAAAATAGGACCACAAAGAAACATGAGACTTAATTTTTGCTTCACCTCTAATTAATGTGTAACCTTGGACAACTGTATCTATGTAGTATATATAGATATGTATGTAAAATAATGTATATAGACATACTTTTTAAAGTAGGGTTTCTTAACTAGGGAGTTAACAGTACTTTGTTAAGCAAAAATTGAGAAATAGGATCTATTAAACTAAAAAGCTTCTGCGCAGCAAAAGAAACTATCATCAGAGTGAAGAGACAACGTACAGAATGCCAGAAAGTTTTGCAATCTATCCACTAGACAAATGTTTAATATCCAGAATCTACAAGGAACTTAAACAAATTTAAAAGAAAAAAACAACCCCATTAAAGAGTGGGCAAAGGACATGAACAGACACTTCTCAAAAGGAGACATTCATGCAGCTAACACACATATGACAAAAAGCTCAACATCACTGATGATTAGAGGAAGGCAAATTAAAACCACAATGAGATACCATCTCACACTAGTCAGAATGGCGATTAAAAAGTCAAGAAACAACAGATGCTGGTGAGATTGTACAGAAAACGGAACACTTTTATACTGTTGGTGGGAGTGTAAATTAGTTCAACTACTGTGATACTGTGAGTGATTCCTCAAAGATCTAGAAGCAGAAATACCATTTGACTCAACAATCCCATTATTGGGTATACACCCAAGGGAATATAAACATTCTGTTACAAAAATACATTCATGCATATATACACTGGAGCACTATTCACAATAGCAAAGACATGGAATCAACCCAAACATCCATCAATGATAGACTAAATAAACAAAATGTCATACATATGCACCATGGAATACAATGAAAGCATAAAAAGAAAGATCACGTCCTTTGCAGGGACATGGATGAAGCTGGAAGCCGTTATCCTCAGCAAACTAATACAGGAACAGAAAAACCAAATACCACATATTCTCACTTATAAATGAGAGCTGAATGGTGAGACACATGGACACATGGGGGGAAGAATACATACTGGGGCCTGTCATGGGGTTGAGGGAGGGAGAACATCAGAAAGAACAGCTAATGGATGCTGGACTTAATACCTGGGTGATGGGATGATCTGTGCAGCAAACCACCATGGCCTATGTTTACCTATGTAACAAACCTGCACATCCTGCATATGTACCCCAGAATTAAAATAAAAGCTGAAGAAAATTGGGAAGTCAAGGTGAGTGGATCATGAGATCAGGAGATCAAGACCAACCTGACAAACATGGTGAAACCCCATCTCTACTAAAAATACAAAAAATTAGCTGGTGTGGTGGCACTTCCCAGCTACTCAACAGGCTGAGACAGGAGAATCGCTTGAACCTAGGAGGCAGAGGTTGCAGTAAGCCGAGATCATGCCACTGCAGAACTCCAGCCTGGGCAACAGAGCAAGACTCTGTCTCCAAAAAATAAAAATAAATAAAAAATAAATAAAAAATTTGTTACTAATAATTTACTGCCAAAGTTTGCAAAAAATCTTAAATATTTGTAATCTAAGGATAATTCAAGATTATCATTATATTGTGAATTATGTTCTCTCTCTTAATAAAAGTGCATTCTGACATGCTTTTTTGGGTAAGGAGTGTGTTGTACATATGACTACTATCTAACATGTTGGATAAAAGATTGCCAACTGCTTTTTAAGTATAAAGAGCCGGTGGGGGGAAAAAGATGGCATTATTATCATAACTCTTATTAGTCAAACTATCCAAATTAGGGGCTTCCACTTAACACTGTAATACAAATGATACCTCATCCTGAAAAGTGTAAGTACAAACAAGGATTGCTTTGTTTTTCCCTTTTGGTGTGTATGGATAATATGGAGGGGGAACACCTGAGAGAAAGCACTCACTATATATAGCAAATGCTGGAAGGTAATATCTAGCCATCTAATAACTAAAATTGTATTTCCTCATCCAAAACCTTTAGTAACTTTTCCTTTGTAAAGACACCTACTTTTTTTTTTTTTTTGAGATGGAGCCTCCCTCTGTCACATAGGCTGGAGTACAGTGGCGCAATCTTGGCTTACTGCAACCTCCGCCTCATGGGTTCAAGTGATCCTCCTGCCTCAGCCTCCCTGAGTAGCTGGGACTACGGGCATGCGCAACCATGCCCAGCTAATTTTTTGTGTGTTTTTAGTAGAAACAAGGTTTTACCATGATGGCCAGTTTGGTCTTGAACTTATGACCTTAGGTGATCTGTCCGCCTTGGCCTCCCAAAGTGCTGGGATTACAGGTGTGAGCCACCATGCCAAGCCTACTTCTTGACCTACAATTCTCCATGCACTGGCTGGCTAGTAAACAGATCTCTTGAACACATCTTTATTTTATTAATAATTACTGCTTCCTTTTAAGATGGATTTTTAGAGAAGAAAGCATATGCATATACTACCAATGTGTTTTTCATTTCCTTCTAAGCTACTCATGGAGCTCTACAAATCTTTCTTTTTACTTTCCTTTTCAGCAAAGCAAAGAACTTTTCATAGCTACCTTTAAAAAATGTTTAGAAAGAAAATATTTTCCAGCAATATTCATGATTTCAGTGTTTCTTGACCTACCAAGTGGCAGCCATAGCCCTTGTGTCGTCAGCCTACACAATCCCAGACATTAAGGAAGCCTAGTAAGAGAGACAGAAAAATAAGTAAGGCATTTGTACTGCACAGTGGTAAGTATTAGAGATAAGCATATGAAGCCATTAGGCTGTGCTGGAGAAACCAGAGAGGTTGAAGACAGTCTTCCAAGATGACACCAAAGACAAGCCCTGAAGTATGAATGGGAAAGTGAAAAATTGGGAAGGGTGTTTCCAACATAGGGAATATCATAAGAATTTATATACTGAATTATATGTTTCTTATGATAATATTTATCTAAGGTTGTAATATGAGGAATGAATTTAAAAAGGTAAAAACATGATTTTTAACCATGATTCCATTTTCATAACATATATACAATGGCAATTTGGCTTGTAAGCATTATATAAAATGAAATAAATACAACATTTTAGGTAGAGAAAGAATGCTTACTAAACCAATTTGGTCATAGAAAAAGCTAAAAACGGTAACAAGACAGAAACCAAAAACCATAATAAACAGAAAAATCTCTAGCTCCTAAAGAACTGGTTAAAAAATTATAAAAGATTCACACAGAATAATACACAGCAAAGAGAAAGAATTAACAACTATTTTCCTCAAGTCTAGATGCTAGAATGATTAAATATAACCTGAATGCAGAAATGTTAAAATATAAAGAAAGTACCTCTTAGAATTGATGAAATATACAGTAATTTTAGATATAATTAAATTTCTATATTTTAAAAAATCTTATGTTTAAAAAGTGTGTTCTATAATAATATATATCAATGTAAATAAATATATATAATCCTAATCCCAATTTTATATGTGCTTGTATTTTATTTACATATATATCATGTATAGCTTATACTTATATTTTCTATGATATAAATATATGTACATATATTTTTATTCTTTATATATAACTATTCCTTGATTCGCAAATTGTATTAAATACCAATCTTTCTGAAAAATTCAATTAAATTTAATATATACATAAATTGTAAGATACTCCTGATTTCAGAAATACAAGAACACACAAAAAAATTGCATCTTAAAAGAGGGAAAATACAGTTATGCTTATATATGCAAGAAAAACAATTTAAAAATATGCAGGAGAAATCTAACCTTAATGCTCTAGGAAGAACTTAGTGAGGAGAGGGACACTTATTTTTCACTTTCTTTCTTTTTAAATCTTCAGTAATAATTCTTTTTTTTTTTTTTTTTTTTTTTTTTTATTGGAGACAGGGTCTTTCTCTGTCACCCAGGCTGGAGTACAGTAGTGCAGTGACAGCTCACTGCAATATTGACTTACTGGTATCAGGCAATCCTTCCACCCTCAGTTTCCTAAGTAGCTGGGACCACAGGCACATGCTACCATGGCTAGCTAACTTTTTAGATTTTTTTGTAGAGACAGGGTCTCCCTATGTTGCCCAGCCAGGTCTTGAACTCCTGGGTCCAAACAACCCTCTTGCCTTGGTCTCCCAAAGTGGTGGGATTAGAAGTGTGAGCAACTGTGCCCTTTAGTCTTGTCTTGCCTTGCCTTTTTTCTTTCTTTCTCTCTCTCTCTTTCTCTCTCTCTCTCCCCCCGCCCCCTTCTCTCTATCTTTATTTCCAAGACAGAGTCACAGACTTTCCCTGTCACCCAGGCTGGAATGCAATGGGGGATTTTGGCTCACTGTAACCTCTGTCTCCTGGGTTCAAGCAATTCTCATGCCTCAGTCTCCCAAGCAGCTGAGATTACAGGCTTGTGCCACCACACCTGACTAATTTTTGTATTTTTTTTTTAGTAGAATGCCGTGTTGGCCAGGCTGGTCTTGAACTCCTGCCCTCAAGTGATCCACTGGCCTCAGCCTCCCAAAGTGCTGGATTACGGGTTTGAGCCACAGCCTGGCCTGCAGTGATTTTTTTAAACAATACAATGCATTGTTCTTGGCAGATATCACATGCTAAACACAAAATGAACACATTCAAAACACAACCTATAACCATCCCCAATCCTACTTTGACCTTTGTTCTACATCTTGGTTAATAAAATCATAAACTTTCATGTTACAAATTTCAGAATCACCTTTGACTATACTTTTTGCAAGGCTCTCAATCAAGTTAGTCAACAATCACCAAAAAGTGTTGAATTTATGCCATTATTGTGGTATATTGTTTTCTAACACTTCCCCCTTTCTCAGGGTCCCATAACTTTCATCCCTCTCTACATGGATTATGATAGCTTTCAAAATTCTGTTTCTAATCTCTTCATGTCAATTCATATCACAGTCATTTTCTTAAAACATACATCTGTTCATGTGACATTTCTAACTTAAAAATTTAAGAAGATTCCCATTATGAAAGAGCTCAAACTCTTCAGTTTTTAATATTTTCATAAATATTTAATAAGCACTCATTGTGTGCCCACATATGTGAAAATAGGAGAAAGACTTCAGAGAACCATTATGATTGGAGGTAAAAGATATGAAGAGTAGCATTTGGTGAGAACAAAAAGCTACATGTTCTTAGCTCTCTCTCATTACATTCACCCAACTCTCCATTGCTCACCCCAATCTGCCTATCCTTTGTCATCTCTGCCTTTGGCCAAGTCATTTGGCCTCATATATGGCCTCTCATTCACTATCCTTTGTCCCTTACGGAAGAAGGCAACAGTGAAAGTAAAATAAAATGTAGCTTTGAAGGTGGTAAAAATGGCGAAGACTTAACTCTATAAAGCATTTCACAGTTTACAAAGGCTGCTTTCACATCCACTGCATTTAACATAATTACTCACTTATTCACTGTGTACTGGACATTTTGAGTACAACATAACATAGTGTACTAACTACAGGCAAAAGATAGTCAACCTATTGAATGGGTAATGGTATCTGTTAGTTTCATCAAGCCACCCTGAGGAAAAAGTTAAGAAAATATAATATTTCATTTATACAGTTTTTAGAAAATAAAGTGTTTGACATAACCAATTTTCTAACTGTATCTCTTCAAATATCAAAATTTTAAAAATTAACTTTTGAAGAAAAGCATTCTAAAATATATCATGTACCTCCCTGACTTCGTAAGTAGAGACGCAAAGAATAATTTTCACTTGAAAACTCTAGTCGATCTATTACGATACACTCTCAAATGTCATTTTGTGTTTCTCATTTTTTGGATTCTTCTTTTAATTAAGGCCATCTCTTTTCTACCAAAATACTTTCACAGATCTCTATAATCAGGTTTTGTTTCTAAAATTTTATATGCCAATTAGAATGTTAAAAGTCAATAAATTTAGTGAGAGTCTAAAGAGAAAGGGAATTGCTTTAACAAGAGTTTTGTGATAACTATTTGCAGGGCTCTGCCCTTTATGTTATTTTACCTCTGTATTAGGAGCTGTGCTTAAATGGTAGCTTGTGTAAAAATTGATTTCTGACCAAAAGTGCGGGGGTCAGTTAAATCTAGAGTTTCAAAAGAATGATTTAAAAATGAGATGCAAGCCTTATCAGATGATAGTAAATCATACACAAGGGTTTCCATAATGTAAAAAATTAACATGTTGAAACTGAGAGTTGACTCCAAGGAATCCAAAGAATTTCTTTTCAAAACTTCTCAGACCTTTATGTCTAATTCATAACAACAGAAAATAAGAAAATACAATATCTGTCTCCTTTCTTTCTTTTAACTTACATCCAAAGGAATTCTCTGAGCACAAAATGATTTTTTAAAAAGCATGGCTACAAAAAGCCCAGAAATGCAGTTCTTTAAATTTTTAGGACATCCTTAGTGAATCCAGCCCCTTATGGTAAGATGTGTTGCTTTTCATACCCATTCATTCAGGTTCTCTAAGAAATCAGCTTAGCTAACTCTATGTCAAAACCCGGAAGATGCCTCTCAAGATTTTCAGACATGGTGCATGGGTTTTTAAAAGAAAAATGATATGAATAACTGAAGTTGTCTGCAAAAACAGGCAGGGCATAAAAACAAACCAAAGTGACTTAAAAAGTTTCCAATAATTGAATAATGGTTTCTTGATTCTTACATTACCTGCTTTTACAGGTGCTAGATATGTAGCCATAGACAAGTTTACTTGAATATTCTACTACTGAGAGAAATGTGTATCATTGTAAAAAGAAAAACAAACCAAAAGATAGAAACAAAAGCTTTAAATAAAATCTTATATTTTTTAGAGTGCCTGTATAAGAAGGCTATACATGTGAAAAGTATATTGGATTTAATCCATGCATAAATTATGCATATTCTTAATAACGACTAAGATATATTAGTACTAACAAGGGTCAACTGCTACTCTAAATCTTTTACTTGTAAATAGTTAAATATTTATAAAACCTTAGGAGGTATGTACTAAAATCAAACCTAGTTTTACAGTTTTACAGATAAGGAAACTCAGGTCAACAGCAGTTAAAGTTATCCAATTTCACACAGCTAGAAAATGGATGCACCAGACTATGCTGTTAATACAGTTGAAAGATATTTTGGTTACTTTAGTCTCCATCTGATCTGGATTCTAAAATACAAAATGTTGAATCTATTGTAAAACTGCAGTGAGTATTTTTATATCAATTAACTTAAACAGCACACCCAATAAACTAGGAACAGAAAGAAACTTTCTCAATCTGATAAAGGGCATCTTTGAAAAAGTCATAGCCATCATGCTTATTGATGAGGCACTGCATGCTTCTCTCTAAGATCAGGAACAAGACTTTCACTGCTTGTATTAAACATTGTACTGGAGTTTCCAGACAAGAAAATTAGGCAAGAAAAAGAAATAGAAGACAGCCAGATTTAAAAGGAATAATTAAATCAATCTTTATTTGCAGAGGACATGATTTATATTGAGAAAAATCCTAAGAAATCAACAAAAAACCTATTAGAGCTAATAAATGAGTTCAGTGAGGTAGCAAGCAAGATTCAAGACCAATATATGAAAGTTAACAATATGTCAGCACACTAGCAATAAACAGTTGAACAGTGAAGAAAATAATTCCATTTACAATATCACAGAAAAGAAAACACTTATGAATAAATTCAACCAAAAAAGTGTTAGACTTACACTGTGAAAACTACAAAGCATTTATTTATGATATTAAAGAAAACCTGAATAAATGAAAAGACATGTTACATTTCTGAATTAGAAGACGTAATATTGTTAAAATGTCAATAATCCCAATTCAGTGCAATTCCTATCAAAATTCAAGCTGGCGATTCTGCAGCAACTGACAAGCTGATTAGAATCTCACATGGAAATGCAGGAATAACCAAAACCATCTTGAAAAAGAGAAACAAAGTTACAAAATTCACACTTTACGATTCAAAATGTATACAGGCCAGGTGCAGGGGCTCGCACCTGTAATCCTGGCACTTTAGGAGGCCGATACAGAAGGACTGCTTAAGCCCAGGAATTTGAGACCAGCCTGGGCAACATGGCAAAACTCTGTCTCTAAAAATATAAAAATTAGCCAGGCGTGGTAGCATGTGCCTGTAGCCCAAGATTCTTAGGGGGCTGAGATAGGAGGATTGCTTGGGCCCTGGAGGTTGAGGCTGCAGTAAGCTGTGTTTTTACCAGTGCATTTGAGCATGGGTAACAAAGTGAGGACCTGCCTCAAAAAAAAAAAAAAAAAAAAAAAGCAAATTACAAAGCTACAGTAATCAAGACAAGATGGTATTGGCATAGGATAGACATATACAAATATGGAACAGAACAGAGAGTCAAGAAGTAAATGAAGTAAATCCTTGCCTTCACAGTCAACTGCTTTTTGACAAGGGTACTAAGAATATTCAATCAGAAGAATCACCTTCAATAAATGTTGCTGGGTAAACCGGAAAGCTACATGAAAAACAATGATGTTGGATCACTTCCTCACACCATTCATAAAAATTAACTCAAAATGAGTCATATACCTTTATGTAAGAGCTACAACTATAACATCTTAAAAGAAAACACAGGAATCAATCTCAGTGACCTTAGGTTAGGCAAAAACCTCTTTAGGTATGTCACCAAAAGCACAAGTAAAAGAAGAAAAAAATAATAAATCTGACTTCATCATAACTGGGAAATTTTGTACTACATAGGACACCATCAAGAAAGTAAAAACCCATAGGATAATAGAAAATATTTGTAAATCACATCGGATTAAAAAAACCTTATAATCAGAATGTGTAAATAATACTTATAACTCAGTAATAAAAAGACAATTCAGCTAAAAATTGCACAAAGGATTTAAATAGACATTTCTCCAAAGAAGTTATAAATGTGGCCTATAAAGACAGGAAAACATGTTCAATATCATTAGTCATTAGGGAAATATGAATCCAAACCAGAATTAGACACTATTTCACATTCACTAAAATGGTTACAATAAAAAAAGATAGATAATAACAAATGTTAGTGAGGACATGAAGAAACTGGAATGCTCATACGTTGTTCGAAATGTCAAATGATACAGCTGCTTTTGAAAATACTTTAGAAGTTTCTTAAAACATTAAATATAAATTCATCCAACAATTCCACTATTGAGCATATGCCTGAGAGAAGTGAAAACATATGTCTACAAAAAACTTGTATATAATATTCATACCAGCATTATTCATAAAAGTATAGGTGGAAACAACTCAAGTGCCCAACTGATGAGTGAACAAAATGTGGTATATATCCATATAATATAATATTATTTGTCAATAAAAAGTACTGAAGTTAGGAGATATACTACAACATGGATAAACAATGAAAACTTCATACTAAATGAAAAAAGCCAGACACAAAACACCATACATTGTATGACTCCATTTATAGGAAATGTCAAGAATAGGCAAAACTATAGGGAAAGACAATAGACTAGTGATTGCCTAGAGCTGGGAGTAGGGCTGGAGGAGAATGGGGAGTGATCACTAATAGATACAGAGTTTTTATGACAGGTAATACAAGCCAAAATGATGAATTTTAATAGTTTTTTAGTTTTTTTTTTTTTTTCACCCAGGCTGGAGTGTAGAGCCACAATCATAGCTCACTGCAACCTTGAACTCCTGGGCTCAAGGGATTCTCCCACCTCAGCCTCCCCAGTAGATGGACTAGAGGCATACACCACCATTCCAGCCTAATTTAAAATACTATTTTTTTAAATGTTGCCCAGTCTGGTCTGAAATTCCTGGGCTTAAGTCATCCACCAATCTCAGCCTCCTAAGTAGCTGGGACTGCATGCATGAGCCACTGTGCCAGGCTAATAGTTATTCTTAATAACATAATTGACTGACTTACAGCAATAAGCTAATATGGCAAATTAATTCATATTTATAACTTGGGGGGAACATTTTGACACTAACTTGTTTGGTAGAATGACACTCTGTCACCATCATTTTAGTAAGTTCATGGGAATATGATTACAGATATCTCTTATTCTCCATTAATATTTACTACTTACCAACTATGAGCTTAGCAATGTGATAAGTTCTGGGTATATGGTGGTGGCTATTCTTTAGGGGCTATAGTGGAATACTGGTAATATCTACTCTAGTAAGACACAGGACAAGATGCTTTATGGTGCTTTGTAGTGCAGAATTCCAGGACTCAGCCAAAGCTTTTATTCCATGTGCTGGAGCAGATCAAAAACTCTTTTTTACTGAAGATGATACAGTAAGCAGACATTTTTAATTCTACCAGTTTAGGTCTTACTCTAGCTAGCAGATTTTGAGCAAGTGACCTAAATCTCTTTGTCTCAGTTTCTACATTTGCAAAATGGGGATAATAATATGTACTATATTGGGTTCTTACAAGAATTAAATGAGATAATCCATTGAAGGCATATAGATTATTGCCTGCCATGTAGTTAAGTACTTAATAAACATAATAATGATAATTATGATGATGGAGATAGCAGCAGTGGTGTTCTTTTATCTATAGAGGCAAATTATTTCTCCATCCAGGTATGTGCTCTAGTTAATCTAATCATTTTAAAAGGATATTAACTTTACTTATTTTTTCATCTGGCCTAAAAAAAAATCAGTATGTCCTAGACTGGCATCTATGCACAACTGCTTTCTATACAGCATCTGTGCAAAGTCTAGCAGAGAAAAATGAGATATGGGAAATTACTTAAGGTGATATAATTCATTCATTGTTCTAAATATTGTAAGTTCTATTGTTAGAGAAAACATAATTTCCAAAAGGCTATAAACCTGGGCTACATATATCTTAGTATTCTGCAGAAACTCCATTTTTTTTCATTGAAAAGGAAACAAGAAAGAAGCATAAGAGATCTATTACTGTACTTGTTATTGAAATTCTATAAAATCTATAGCTATCTAACTTTTCATCATAATCTCTAAAGATGCTTTCACATTCTAGAAATGCCTTTTTTCAGCTTCTCTTATGGGTAATTGCTTTTAAAAAACACTGAGAGAAATTGTATTATGGAAAATTATTTGTTAGTTCTATGTATATTTATCAACTTTTTAGATACTGTTCTTAAATAAACTTTTACCACCAGAAGTCTATAAACTCAAATTACTGTATATTATCTATATTAAACAAAAAGGTATAAAATAACAAGGAATGATTTATCTATCTTAACATATAGAAAAGGAATAAACTTCCATTCTACCAGTTTATCATACACTTAATCAGTAGATAAAACCATTTTTCCCTATCTCATCCCTGCCAGAGAAACCCTGCAATCAGTCCCACCTATGTGTTGTGGAAGGCCAAGAAATCAAACAATACTATTAGTAGAGACCTACATGAATAAGGATTACTGGAAATAAAAGTAGAATCAGCAGCTAAGAGGAGAAAGATCAATGTGCGCAATCAGTATAAATGATATTCAATGAAGACAGATAATGCAAGAAACAGCAGAGGTGACTGAAATTCTCTAACTTTGTTTTCAGTTATATCGGAGAGGAATTGTGTCAATAAAACGGAACTATACTACCAAAAAAGGAGCAATCAATAATAAAACAACCAAAAAAAGTTAAACTAATCTACACACCCACCCTGGTACATGAAATTTAGAGTTCCTCCACATACTGAGGTAAAAGTATTTTTAAGTTGTTAATCTGAGAATTGAGAAGCAACAATTTCCTGAGAAGCAACAGATGACTCCTATTGATTGTTTTTTTAGAAAACTTAGATGCTTAGTTTTCACATGTTTGTTGTTGGCAGAAAGCAATAGTAAGATACTGAGGTCTGAAAGGACATTTCAAAGTCATGTTAGACTCAGGAATTCTTTGTTGAGGGACAATCCTGTGCTCTACAGGAGCCTGGCAGACATCTCTGGCTTCTGAGCAGTGAATACCAGCAGTGACTTCTCAGTCATGGTGATAACCTATAAAGAACCTTCCAATATGTCTCTTGGTGGAAGGAAGAAGAAACAGTACTAGCCACATTAAAAAACATGTAGGTAAATATAAATATTTAAATGTAGAAAATGGGGCCAGGTGCGGTGGCTCATGCCTGTAATCTCAGCACTTTGGGAGGTTGAGACAGGCAGATTGCTTGAGCCCAGGAGCTTGAGATCAGCCTGGTCAACATGGCAAAACCCCATATCTCTACAAAAAAATACACAAGTTAGCTGGGCATGGTGGAATGCACTTGTAGTCCCAGCTACTTGGGAGGCTGAGCTGGGAGGATCACCTGAGCCTGGGGAGGTCAAGGTTGCAGTGAGCCATGATCATGCCACTGCACTCCAGCCTTCGTGACAGAGTAAGACCCTGTCTCAAATGAATAAAAAAATGTAAAAAATAAAAATGGTAAGATCTCTGGAACAGAATACAGAAAGATATTTTGTAACACTGCAGTAGAGATGTTCTTTCTTAATATGACACAAAGGCAAAAAACCATAAAAGACTGACACATTTGAGTAAACAAAAATATAAAATGTAAATGCAGCAAAGGAGGATAAATTAGGAATAATACTTATAACTCACAAAATAGTAACTATTCTTAACATACAAAATTCTCCCATAATCAATAAAAAACATAAACTATCCAAAAGAAAAATGAATGAAAGAAATAAATAGAAAATTTGCTAAAGGAAGAAATTCCTAACAATAGGGAATATTTCAGCACTTCTTATGTGCCAGGTACAAAAAGCCCATCCTAACTACCTTATATGCATTTTCTTGTTAGAAAAGAATACAGAATTCTCAACAATTCCATAAAGTGGCTTTGAGAATTATATCAATTTCACAGTGAGGTTAATTAGCTTGTCTAAGTTATACAGCATGTCAGTAGCGAAGGCTGGGATGCAAGCTCTCTTAGCAGAACTCAGAGTCTTATCACTGCTCACCAATAACAATTCCACTATTGCAGGAATATTTATTTTGGGAAAAAAATAATAAACCACACAGATGTCTGTATATAACAATCAATGCACCCATTATTTGCAACGAAGAAAAAAGAAAAATGATCTAAATAATTATCAATAGGGAATACAGTAAATCTATGTATAGTAATACAAGATATTACCAGTATATTGATAGATTTCTTAAAAGGAACTTGTACAAAAGAATTAGAGTATGATCCCACTGGTATAAATTTAAAAATTAAATATACATAATCGTATATATGTGTGCATACATATGTGCATATTATATATATGCATACACATATATACACATACACACAAACTTAACAGTAGTTATCTATAAGGAGTACTGTTACAGGTAGGAATTTTTATTCTCTGTTGTTTTATATTTGTATACCAGTAGCCTTTTTCTTTCAACATACACATTATTTTCATTATTTAAATCAGCAATAAAGACATTTCCAATTTAAGAAAAAAGAAGAGGAAACTACATTAATCAAACTAAGCTTGTAGCTTTTATATATTGGTAAAATATCCTGTGCTGTTGTATTTCTTTCAGTTTATACTGGTAATTCCTAATATGTTATTTCTAATGATAGCCCACAGTAAGTAACTTATTATCACCTTCAGACTTCAGACTTATTCTCATCTTCCTTATCTGGAATTCTCAGACAGCATTTAAAACAGCCACATTACTTACTGGTTTTCTCTAACAATTAAATTAACAATTAACAATTAAATTAAACCATTTCGGTATAGAGTCCTTAAGAGAAAGCAGTTTGGCAATATGTATCAAAAATGGGAATACTTCTTTTTTTTTTTTTTTTGAGATGGAGTCTTACTCTATTGCCCAGGCTGGAATACAATGGCACGATCTCGGCTCACTGCAACCTTCGCCTCCCAGGTTCAAGTGATTCTCCTGCCTCAGCCTCCTGAGTAGCTGGGATTACAGGTGCGCACTACCACGCCCAGCTGATTTTTATATTTTTATCAGAGAAGGGGTTTCACCTTTTTGGTCAGGTTGGTCTTGAACTCCTGACCTCATGATCCACCCATCTCAGCCTCCCAGTGTGCTCAGATTACAGGTGTAAGCCACCATGCCAGGCCATGGCAATAGTCTTTACCTAGCAATTAAATTTTTTATTCAAAAGAAATTGTGTCCAAAGATTTATTTCATCAATGTAATCAGAGCACTAGTATATAAAATATTTGAACCAACAATGGGAAGCTGTTTAAATAATCATGGAACAAGTACACAATATTATACAACCAAATACACAATATTACACAGCCAATAACAGTACAGAAGAAAATTAAATAATGTAGAAAGATATTCACAATACACTGTTAATGAAAAGAATCAGGTAACAATATAATCTAATCTAATATTTTTTAATTCCTTAAAAATCTGGAAGAATGGGACTAAAATGATTATCTCTGCATGTGATTTTTATTTTCCTCATTTTCTTCTATGTTTTCTTAAAAACATATTACTTTGTAACAGAAAATTAGTTTGAAAAATATAAAAGAATCAAACTTGTATGTTATGTTAACCACTTAGTTATCTCCAGATTATTTACAAACAGAAAAAAAATGGGGTTGAAAGGCAGAGTGATGGGCATTTCATTTTCCAGTTTCACCATTCTGTCCCACTGATTAACTTTTCCTAACAGCTGCTTTCATGCTGAAAATTAGCTGTTTATAACATATTAAGGTATATTGAGGCTACTCACATTCCTGTGGAACAGAAGAAGCAATGAAATGGTTTCTCTATACACGTTAGCTCCTCTATCTTCTAGTCCTCCAACAAAATGGGTTATGTCAACAACATTTTAGTGAGAGAGATTAGAAGCTGCTAATAGTAAATGCCAAAAATATCAATAGTGTAAGTTAGAGAGTAAGTACTATTTAAAAAATTTTCCACAAGGTAATATTCCCAGATAAAACACAATGCACCTAACATTACCCAAAAGTTTAACTTTATGAACAAAAGGGAAACATCAATCACTAGATGATACAATGAATTATTACAAAGGGTAGGAAGAAGCTGCAGGTCTTGCCACCTATTTATAACTCCAACTGCACCTCAAGTATTAGGAGTTTGTGTGATAAAAGCAGCAAGCTTTAAGCTATAGCTTCTGAGTGAACAGCTGTAGAAGTCACATAATAATGAGGGACATGGATGACTCACTGTAAGCTAAAGTAGAAGTAATATTGGTAATTGCTATCTGCGTAACAGGACTAACAAGGTATTTATTTATTTAAGAGACAGAATCTTGCTTTGTTGTCCAAGCTGGTCTCGAATTCCTCGCTTCCAGCAATCCTCCTGCCTCAGCTTTTCAAAGTGCTGGGATTACAGGCATGAGCCATCATGCCTGGCCACAGAGATTTTTAGATGACCAAACAGCACCTGAGTTTTAGAACTACTAAGTGGCAGATGGGATCTCCTGGGATTTCTGAGTCCAGATTGAATTATGTTTTCTTTTCCAATTTCAGCACCGTTGTAGATCAAATGAGATGGACAAGTCATTAACCAAATATGGTGGAAACTAGATTTAAATAAAATGTAAATATAATTGGGTAACAAATGAGATAATGACTCAAGAATAATCATTTAAAACTAAATTTGTTGAGAGAAGAAATAGCACCAAAGACTATTTTTATTAAGTACTGTAAACCATTAACTGCAAAGAGGCTCATGTGATAATTCCTCACACTTATTTTATTTTGCAATGTGTTAAAAATTCATAAGGACGTTCATTTTGCACCAAGTAGAAAGTATTTGGTACAAAGGTTTGTTAGGATATTTTAGGAAAACATTTCAAGAAACCTTATAAATGGTATAATTTTATAGAGAAGAACAGAACATTTTAGTTTAGGATATTTATGACAAAGCAGAACTACTAATAAAATATACACATGCTGCAGAGATTCCTTGGGAAATAGGATTTTGGTGAAGATCCCAAATGTTCTCACAAACATATGTG
The DNA here is from genome assembly GCA_963573385.1 of Cacajao melanocephalus. Classification (NCBI taxonomy): domain Eukaryota; kingdom Metazoa; phylum Chordata; class Mammalia; order Primates; family Pitheciidae; genus Cacajao; species Cacajao melanocephalus. The sequence continues at coordinate 129,098 of CAUYLG010012243.1, read as the reverse complement.
TGTGTACACACACACATATATACACAATTTCTTATATAGGCTAGGAAAACTTTAAGCTTCTTTGAAAAATTTCAAACCTAACAAAAGTTCTAATAACGGTATTCCCATAGAACATTTACCTTTCATCTCATTTAACCAATTTCTAGACTCTTGTCACATTTGCCTCCCCTTATTTCTGGGTATGTGTTTGTGTGTACGCACAGTTGTTGCTCCTTTTCCATGGTTTCAGTTCCCTGGTGTCAACTGCAGCCCCAAAATAGGTGAGTACAGTTCCATAAGATATTTTGAGAGAGAGATAAACCACATTCACATAACTTTTATAACAGTATATTGTTATAATTGTTCTATTTTACTATTCATTATTGGTGTTAATCTCTTTCTCTATAAATTAAACTTATCATAGGTATGTATATATAGAAAAAAACATAGTATATATAGGGTTTGGAACTATTAGTGGTTCCAGGCATCCACTGGGACCTTGGAACTTATCCCCCACAGACAAAGGGGGACTACTGTGTATCTGTATATATACCCATAATTTTTGCTGAGCCATTTGAGAATTAGTTGCACACACTGTGAAAATATATACTTCAATAGATTTCATCTAAGAACAATAATGTTCTCATATATAATAGTCATAATATAATTATCAATTCAGGACATTTAACATTTATGTTTAATGTGATATAATCTATTTGCATTTTTCCATTTGCCTGCAAAGTGTCTTAGACAATCTTTTGCTGTTTTTGTTTTTTTTCCCCTTCAATTTAGGATTAATTCACTCTTCATTCTCCTTTCACCTAGAGCAATTCTAAGTCTTGTTTGTTTTTTCACATCACTAACATTTTGGAAGAGTGTGGGTCAGGTGTTTGCAGACTGTTCCTCAATTTGAATTCGTCTAGTAAATTCCCCATGGCTAAACTTAGGTTAAATATTATTGACAGGAATAAAGTGAAAGTGGCATCTTTTCCTTCTGAAGTTTACTATATTTGAAGGCACAGGATATCAGACTGTTCTCTACTGGTGCTGTGAAATTTAATCTTTGACTAAGACAGTATCTGCCAGATTTCTCCATTTTAAAGATATATTTTCATTTTAATTAGTAAGTATATTCCAGAGAGAATCCTCGTTAAACTAGCTTCTGTGTCCTCTGGACATGTCACCTCAGTTTTTGAGCCTGTCCTTACATTAAAAAATAATGAACTAATTGAAAACAGAAGTCAACACATCCCCTGATTAAATTCGAAGAACAGAGGAAACTTTAAACAAAATTTTTAAATAAAAACATCATAGAAATAACAAACTATGTTGTATCCAGGAAACAAGAATCAGAAGCTATAGAAATGAAACTCTCAGAGAACAAGAAAGATTCATAAGAAATGATAAAAATAGCATAAATTTATAAAAAGAGGGTTAGAAGACAAAGCTAAGAAGTCTCTTGTAAGGTAGAACTAAGCCACAGAGAAATTAACCATAGGAAAAAAAAAAAAGTAAGACAATTAGAAGACCAGCCTGAGAGGTCCAGCATCCAGATAAGATGCTAAACCTAAAAAACAATCCTGTGTCAACATTACCACAAACAAGAAGACAAGAAAAGTATAAAAAACAAACAAAATATGAAAAATTCCCAAATGGAAGAAGTTTACCTAATTTTTAGGCCAAAAGATGAAAATGGGAAAAAGAAGTTGTATCATTATGAAAGAATAGAGCACTAAGGGAAAAGAAGATCTTAAAAGCTTCTAAGAGATTGGGCAGGGGAGCTCTGAGGCCCAAGATGAGAATCTGAAAGGTATTAGTCTTAGTAACAATATGCTAAAGGAAAAGACAAGTCTTAAAAATTCTGAAATAGATATGAGAATCCAAAAAGAGAATTAATGCAAACTAATTTTCATTCCTGATCACATTTCCTGTCAACATTTACAAAACAGTTTTAGAAATACTAGCAGAAAAGATTCACACAGATCAAGAAACAATCAGACAAACCTAGACTGAATTCTGGCTCAAGCTCTCACTAGCTCTTTAATTAATCAATCACTAGAGTCTTTGATTCTCAGTGTCATAATTTTTAATAAGAGGCCAATAATACCTAACTCATAGAATTATTAGAAGAATTAAGTGTGATAATTTTTGTGGAACAACAAAAAGGTACTCAGTAAATTGTAACTATCATCTTTAGAATTATTTCAATTGATATGCTATTCATAATAAATGACAACAAATATTTAAACCAATGGTGAAAATATATTAACTTTAGTGCTTTAAGAAATAGAATATGATGTGGTCAGCAAGAGATAACTGCAAAGCCATGAAGAAACATGGAAAAGTATTTAGAACATGCCAAGAAAGTGGCAGGTTATAAAATATAAATACAAAATAATTTTAACTAGATAACTTATTTAGAAATTTATTAAATGGTATGTTGTCTATTTTTTTTTTTTTAAGACAGAGTTTCGCTCTTGTTGCCCAGGCTGGAGTGCAATGGCATGATCTCAGCTCACGGCAATCTCTGCCTCCTGGTCTCAGGTGATTCTCCTGCCTCAGTCTCCCGAGTAGCTGGGATTACAGGCATGTGCCACCATGCCTGGCTAATTTTGCATTTTCAGTAGAGACGGAGTTTCTCCATGTAGGTCAGGCTGGTCTCAAACTCCTAACCTCAGGTGATCCACCCGCCTCGGCCTCCCAAAGTGCTGGGATTACAGGTGTGAGCCACTGCACCTGACCATCTATTTTTAGTAATATTCATATCATTGTAGAAAATACAAATAAGCAAAATGAGAATGTTTTGAAAATCATCCCAAGCCACTTTCCCAAGAGTTACTTGTAACCATTAAAAAAACCCCACAGCTTTATTGAGTTATAATTGATACACACAAAACTGCACATTTTAAATGTACAAAATTTGGTGAGCTTGGATACTTTTAACTCTATGATTATGGTTATATATAATCATTGTTTTTAAAAAATTTCAATCATTTGTATATTTTCATTTGCAATCATCTCTTTTTCTACTAAACAAATTATCATGAACTTTTTTCCATGGCATAATGATCCTTCAAAGACATCTTTTAAAATTGCTATTTAACATCTGATTATATGGCTACTTAATAGTCAATTCAACCTATTCTTTTATTATGAAATAATTATGTTTTCAATATTCTAATTTTCTATAAAGTAATGCAATGACTATATTCTGGCTAAAGGTTTGCACATATCTGTAATTATTTTTGTAAATTCTTAGATTTGAAGTTTATGTCATAAATATATATACTTTTTAGTTTGAGACAGTGTCTCACTCTGTTGCCCAGGCTAGAGTGCAGTGGTGCAAACATGGCTTATGGCAGCCTCCACCTTCTGGCCTCAAGCAATCCTCCCACCTCGCCCTCCCAAAGTACAGAGATTATAGGTGTGAGCCACCATGCCTGGCCAAATATAAGTATGTTAACAATATTGACTTACATTGCCAAGCTGCTCTGCATAGGAGCTACTGCAATTAGCATTCTTGCTAGTAAAAGATATGAAGGCATTTCAATTCTTGAAAGTTCAATCATGAGTTTCAAATTGTTTCCCTCCCTGCCTCCCTTCCATCTTTCTTTTCCTAACTTGATAAGAAAATGGTATTGTTCTGGTATTACCAGTGACTTTGAATATGTATTGCCCATGCGACATTTCTTCTTTAGAAGCATCTACATATGTTTTCTGTCCAGCTATTTTTTGAAGCACATGTTCATAATCAGTTGTGATTTTAGTCTTAGCCTTGGTATTTACAAGCTGTATGATGGACTTCTATTTCCTGTAACATGAGTACCACTTAAAACAACTAAAATACTAGATGGATTATTTAAAAAATAATAAAAATAATTTTTTTCAAAAAAACCTCTTAAATGTACCCATGAGCTACCAAGAAAAATACTGAGGACGAGATTAAGTGAAGACTGGTACTAAAAGTGGTGTGACAAGCACTTACATTGTTTTTACTTTGGGAATATTTGCTGAATCAGCTGAAGCTGAGCATTAGGTGTTGTTGGTTTGTTTGTTTATGCCTCAGAGGGTGGGACATCCAATAGCAGACCATTCATAATACTGGGACCACAAAAGGCTACTTAGTGTAAGAGTTAACTGGACACACAACATCGATCACAATAATAATAGCAAACATTTATAGAGCTTACTGTGTTTTAAGTGTGTCAAAGATATCAACTATTTTAATCCTCACAAAAAATATAAAGAAGGTATCATTATAATCCTCACCTTAGCGGTCAAGACAGTGAAGCACGGAAAGGTTAAATAATTTACTCATGGTTAGTATGAGATCCAAAATGCAAATTTTGACAGTCTGTGTCTAAAGACTATGTTTTTAAAGCACTATGACACACTACTTACCCTCCTACCCACCCCAGCCCTTTTCCCTAAGGAAATGCAAGGAAAATTGGCTGTACAGAACTTTGGCACTGGGTGGATAGGGAAAATAAATCTTCTCTGAGAATTTGTAACCACAACAGAGCCCTCATTGAAGTCTGTAGTTTGAATCCTCATTACTCATTTGATCCACAAAACCTCAAGCTAAAAATTTAAAGTGCTCCTATATTAATAGTATTGTGCTAATACTGTTCTCAGGCACTTAACAGAAATATAAGCATTTTCTTCACATGTAAAGACTAAAAAATGAATAACTCAAAATAGAAAAAAATCATTTAAATTCATTTTAAAAATAAGACATTATGTATAAAACATACAAACAAAAATACAGGACAGAATCAATCCTGAGAAGATAGGGGTATTAGAATTACTACACACTACAAACACAATATAACTATTTCATATATTTCAAGAAATAGCAATGCAAAAATAACGATTAACTCTCCAAACAAAAATTTCTAAAAATGCAAAGTATGATAACCAAAGCAAAAGAATCAGCAACTTCAATATAGCTGAAAACAGAATTAGAAAACTGGAATGGAGAAATGAAAAAAATATGCCAAATGTAGTCATGAGAGGAACAGGCATGAAAAATAACAAGACAAGAAGTAAAATATATCTGAATTGCATTTCTAGCAAAGAGAGAAGGTAGAGGCTAAACTGGGAGAAATAATTTTGATACCTGATGAAAAAAAATCAAACAGTCAAGAAACCCAATGAATCCCAACTGGGATAAATAAAAAAGAATACACACTGTACATATCATGATGAAACTGCAGAAAATCAAGGAAAAATAAAAGATCTCAAAGGGAAACAGTCAAAGCACCGACCCACTAATAAATGAGTTCTCAAAAGAAATAGTAGAAGCCAGAAGACACTAATATCTTCAATACACTAAAAGAAGTTCACTCACAACCTAAAATTCTATATCCCTCTAAAATAACTTTTAAGAATCACAGTGAAATAGGTCATTTTGAGATAAATATGGATTGAGAGGTTTTATTAGTCTAATATCCTCACTGAATACACTTTTAGGCAAAAGGACAATAATAACAGATAGACAATCTTTAATGCCAAAGGAATGATGAGAAAAAATATGATAAATATGTGGGTAAACATAAGAAACAAATGTTATAAAACAACTATTATTTATTACATTGTTAAAATCACAGAATTGAATAAAACAGAAATATATAAATTGTAAAAAAGTTATCAATCAAAATATTCTGTATTAAGGCCTTTGTTTCCTAGGTTAGACAGTAAAAGTATGCACATAAATTGAAAAGGACACATGATAACATTTCTAGAGTAACTACCTACAAATAGAGTGCATGAATTCCAAACTAGTAGAAAGGAAACAAATAGTGAGAAGAAGGGAATAAAAGAGAAAAAAAGTAAAAAAAAAAAAAAAACAGAAAAATAAAAACACAAAATGAAGTGGTGGAAATAATTCCAAATATAACAGCAAATACAATAAATATAAATGTATCATATAATTCAGCAAAAAATTAAAATTGTCAGATTTTAAAAATTAGTTATATGTTTTTCTTTTCAAGAGACACATATATAACATAAAATATAAGGTAGAAAATGATTTTTATGGAAACTATTAGCAAAAGTTATATCATTATCAGTCAAAGGCAAATATATTCTAAGGAAAAAGGCATTCCTAGAAATAAAGGGTATCATTAAAAATGATAAAAGATTTATTTAATTGTATGTAAATAATAACATCACCTCAAAATACCTAAAGCAAAATTTAACAAGAACTACACAAACACCCCAAAATGGAAGATTTTTAATGTAGGTCAGTAATTGAAGGTAAAGAAGACAATTCCATAATATAGAAGATCTGAACAACAATTATGCTTATATAAAGGATATATATATAACTGCATCAACAGTTGTAAAATACACATTACTTTGAAGTGTATTTCCAAAATGAAACATATGCAAAACTTGATCATATACTAGGTCAAAAATATAAAACTGAACAATTTTCAAATAATTGACATACAAACCATATTTTCTAATAACAATGATATTACGTTAGAATTTATTAACAAAAATATAACTAGAAATAATCCAATTATTTTCCAAATAAGAAGCATACTTCTAAAAAACTCAAAATGAAAACAAAAATCTAAATATAATTTTGTAGTATATAGCAAAAGTAATATTTGATGAGAATTTTAATTTTATAGCCCTAAATGCTTATTATGGAAAAGAAGGATGAAAGTTAATGATCTGAGAATTGAATAGAATAGATTTCATAAGAGAAACAAAATAAAACAAAGGAAAAGATATAATCAAAATAAGTTAATGATACAGAAAACAATAATAAAATGAAACTGACAACAAAGCTAAAAGTGGGCCCTGAAAAAAGTCTAAAAAAACTGACAAACTTGGCCTGGCATGGTGGCTCATGCCTGTAATCCCAGCATGCTGGGAAACCGAGGCAGGTGGATCATGAGGTCAAGAGCTCAAGACCATCCTGGCCAACATGGTGAAACCCCATCCCTACTAAAAGTACAGAAATTAGCTGGGCATGGTGGCGTGTGCATACAGTCCCAGCTACTTCGGAGGCTGAGGCAGGAGGATCAATTGAACCTGGGAGGTGGAGGTTGCAGAGAGCTGAGATAGCGCCACTGCACTCCAACCCGGCAAAAACAGTGAGACTCCTTCTCAAAAAAACCTCAAAAACTCAAAAAACAAAAAAAACCAACAAACTTTTGGAGAGATATACAAAAAGTAATGAGGAAAAAGGAAAAATAGAGGCAGGCTCATACAAATTGCTAACATCAGAAACTATATAACTGGCCGGGTGTGGTGGCTCATGCCTACAATCCCAGCCCTTTGGGAGGCTGAGGTGGGTGGATTACTTGAGGTCAGGAGTGAAACCCCAACTCTACTAAAAATACAAATATTTGCCCGGTGTGGTGGCACATGCCTGTAGTCTCAGCTACTCGAAAAGCTAAGGCTGGAGGATCACTTGAACCTGGGAGGCAGAGATTGCAGTGAGCCGAGACTGGCCACTGCACTCCAGCCTGGGTGACAGAGGGAACTCGGTCTCAAAAAAAAGAGAAAGAAATGATATAATCTATCTATATAATTATATATGCTATAGACATTAAACAGATAATAAGAGGATATTAAAACAAATTCATGCCAATATATTTGAAAACATAGATGAAATGGACAAATTCCTAGAAAGATACAGCTTACTGAAACTGACTTAAGATGAAATAGAAAAATCTGAATAATACTATAAAAGAAATGGACTCAACAGTAAAAATCTACCCACAAATAAAATTCCAAGACTAGCTGTACATTTTAAGATGTTATTTAACCTCTATGATTCTTAGTTTATTTATTCAAAAAATGGCATATTATAATATCCCATTATATTACCTCACAAGCATTAAATATCTCACAACTTGTTATTTGAGGATTATATTAAAAAGTACATGAAGGCAATTTGTAAACATGAAAGTATCATAAAAATTGAAAGTATTATTCACCCAATTTTAGATTTAAATTGGAAAGCCCATAACTCTAAACATAGACACATTCCAAAGAATCCACCAAAAAGTCAAGTTTCATCATAAGGCAAACCTAATTTGCTACTGGCATTCACTAACTAAGGCCACATTCTTTAGGAAGAAAATGAACCACAAAACAATACAACTGCAAATCGAGAATGCTGAAAAATTTTAAACACTCATTTTTTAAACTGTTAAGATTGTGTGTTAAAATGTTATTGACAACATTGTAAAATTTGACATAAATAACAATCATTTTTTGTTTAATGTAATAAGTTAAAGATCCAAAGGAACAAAAATAATACTGCAGGTTGGGACAAAGAAGCATAACAAAGACACTGGTGTTTAGTGTTTCATGGGTAATGAATTCAGGCCTTTTCCTCTGTAAACACAACCTTCTATGAATTTGTGCTTCATAAAATACCTGTAAACTATTCACATTCATTTTTTCATGTATGTATTTAATGAAAAAAGATGTTAGTACCTACCAAGTATCAGGTACAAGATTAGCTGCTGAAAACGGTCAGCTTATAACAGTCTTATGGTCCAGTGAGGGAGAGAGAATAAACAGATGTACCATGACAGAAGCAAGCACAGGGCACTACAGATGTTCACAGAGGAGATATACCTAATCCAAAATGAAGAGATCAAAGATTATCTCCTGAAAGGATGTCTTCCATGCTGTTTATTAAAGAAGAAATTAGAGTTAGTCAGGGGAAAGGGAGGAGTAGGGTACTCAGGTTAATGCTGCCAAGTCTCATATTCTCACAGCCTCATCATGCACACATATGACATACTGCCTTGGTCAAGCATGGTACCTGCTATACAGATTATTTCAAGAGTAGGAATTTTAATTTACTACCGAATAATGCCCAAAACAAGTTTTAATAATGTGAATTATATAATATTTTCAAATTATTCTCCTAGCTCTGGCACAGATACCTTTATTTAATTTGAAATAAAACTTCAGAGATTCACGTTTGATTAAAATATAATGAAAATTTTTGAAAAATCATGTCCATCTTATTTGAGTTTTCTATGCACTGCATGGCTAGAAATTGTACGATAAAAATCTAGGAGATCTATGATGGGATAGAAAAGGTGGGTATATCCCTGGTCTAGAACAAAGAAAGGGTACTTCACTGAATTCCGAAGCTGTTTCAAAACTATATGCACTAATTTGCCCTCTTAGCATGTAGCATGTATCAGAACACCAATAGGCTGTGTTGCTTCCTAGAAAGGTTCCCTAAACTAAGGTCACGGTCCTGGCTCTCTCTCTATCAGTGATGAGCTTCTGAGACTGTCTCACACCACTACTTTTATCTTAACTTTTCTATGGCCCCAGAAATATTTACCCAGGAGACACTACATTATTATTAAAATATTTTCGAAGCTGCAGTGTTTTCAATCACATTAATTTGGATCTGTTAGAAATGCAACCCCAGTGTTAGAGTATATGCTATGCTGAAGAGAAAAAAAGCCATTGATGGAAAGCAAAATAACAGAAAGATCAATCAGTAAGTAGCAACACAGTTGGAGTTGGGTTTGACTTAGGAACAATAAAGAAAAACATAATACAAGCGGATAAAGCACATTTAATTTTTCTCATGTTGCTTACATGGATATCCAAGGAATTTATTCTAAGGCAACAGTCTGATTTCTTACAGAATTAGTTATATATTTTTTACAGGCAATTCAATATGTTCTGATTAAATTTTTTAATCTATCTTTTCTTGGTTAGAATGTGCTAGTCTTGTACAGCATATAATAAATTATGCTTTTCATAGTTTCTTTTGTATACTTTTTTGGTCATAACAAAGAGCTAAAAAAAGTACCCCACAAAACATCTGATCTGCCAGTGAACAGACTGTGAGCTCCTGGTAGTGCCAATGTTCTGCTTTCCTAGGTGTTCTACTGCTCCTACAAATGCCCTATATAAGCAATTTGAATATGCATCTATATCTATCTATCTATCTATCTATCTATCTATCTATCTATCTATCTATCTACCAATCCATCCATCTACCTACTTACCTCTCTCTCTCTCTCTCTCTGTGTGTGTGTGTGTGTGTGTGTAGAATAAGCAATTTAATTCTGACTACTCATATAAATGTCAAATCAAAATCAAAATAACTGAGAAATATTATAGAAAAGCAACCGATACCGATACCACCGAAAGAACACAGCATTTGATTAAGGAGATTTGGCCTAGAATTCTGCAGTCATCACTGTGTCATCACTGCCTTTGCAAAATCTTAATAAAGGTTTTGATTTTTAAAAAATTGAAAAGCTGTTTTCGGGTCTGTGGCTCTGAGATTTGGCCAAAGTAAGTGAAAACAATATCCTGTTTAACTTCTAGCCCAGTTCAACCTTGTTCTTATAGAATTTTTGAGGCAAGAGAAGGGCAGATAGGATGTATTAGAACAACAAACTTGATATCAGGAACAGATATATGAGTTAAAAAAAATTTTCTTCCAATATAATTCAGGCCTTCCTGGAAATTTTAAATCAAAAGAGTCAGTTATGGGTTAAGATACACAAATGAAACAAGAAAAGACTTAATTTCAGACTTATGGTTAAGTATGCAAGTATGATATTCAAATTGTTCAGCACATGTCTATGTAGGTATACACATGCATGCACACATACACACATATCTCACACAGACATAGACATAAAACAATTCCATGTACAAGAATATCAGGGCCAACCAAAAAACAAAACAACAAACAGAAGTGTAATATATTGTTTTTAATTTTAGCACCTATTTTTACTGAGAGAACACAATTTTTCTAGTTTAATATTCTGCCTATATTACCAGCCAAAGCTAGCACACAGCATAGTGCAATAAAATGAAGTTAAAAAAAATAAAGCACTGTCCTAACCAGCTAGCAGGTTTGTAAAGATGACAAAATAGTATTGAATGTCCTTTACTTAAAATATCTACAGTTTCTGAAAGAATGTTCATTGAAGTCCATTTACAAATGGACATCTAACTAAAGAATCGAAGATTACTTTCCCTAATTCTTATAGGTTTTTACTTCCATTCCTCAATACTAATTTTAAGTAAGTTCATTACTCCTTAGCAGCTTTTGACTTAGCTAAAAACTCACTCCTTGAAACTTGTATTTCTTGGGCTTGGAAATACCAGATAGTTTTCTTCCTGTCCACTGGCCACTTCTCATCAGTCTCCTTTGTATTATCTTTGTCTTCTTATTTTTACTTTTTGCGATGAGATCTTGCTCTTGTCACCCAGGCTGGAGTGCAGTGGTGCGATCACAGCTCACTGCAGCCGCAACCTCTTGGGCTCAGCGATTCTCCTGTGTCAGCCTCTCAAGTACCTAGGACCACAGATGTGTCCCACCATGCCTGGCTAATTTTTTTATTTTATTGTAGAGACAGGGTCTCACCATGTTGCCTATGCTGGTCTTGAACTCCTGGGTTCAAGCAATCCTCCAGTCTCCATCTCCCAAAACGCTGGGACTACAGGCATGAGCCACCACACCTAGCCTCTCTTCATTTTCTGCCTAACCATTACATCAATGGTTCTCAACCTTCACTGTACATTAGATCACCATAGGACTTTTGAAAAAGTAGATTACCTTCGCACACACCTGAGACCAACCGATTTGCAATTCCTGGAGTGAGAAACCTAGGTATGATATTTTTGAAAAGCTCATCAGGTGATTGGGATGCAATATGAAAGTTAATAACCTCTTCCTTAAATACTGTCCACAGGGCCGTCATACACCCTCTTCTCTTCTCTCAGTACTCTCATGGCTTTCAGCATATACCATGGATCTATATGCTGAAAAATCTGTACATTTAGCCAAAATCTCATCTCATTTGGATATAAACGTTTTGATATCTTGTACGTATCAAACTCAAACATGTTCCAAACTGAACCAACCTTTCTTTCATATAACCCTTTCCTCTACTGCCCATCTAAAAGAATACTAAATTCCAATAACTACACCATACTATACCTCTTAAAGATCTCTCTAATCTCTTTCTTTCTATCCCATTCCTTATACAGGCCATCACCATTGCTTAACTGGACTGATGCTAGAACTTCTAAACTGGTCTCCCACCTGCAATCTTGCTCTTCTCCAATCCATATAGTTCACTGCAACTGGAGTCATCTTTCTAAAATGCACTTTATCACATTACTCTCTTCAGGTTACTCAAATTTGATCACACGTGAAACCTGCAAGTGACTTCCCACTGCCATCAGAATAATTTCTAAACACCCTAACGCAGTTTATAAAGTCCTTCAGGACTATGCCCCTCCCTGCCTGCTCTGCCCCTACATTCAATGTTCAAGTTTTAAACTTTTATGAAGTTCCTAGAAGAGACCATTGTTCTCTTACTCTAGGCACTGGCATAAAATTATTTTTACCTGGAAGAATCTTTTATCTCCTTCCAGCTCTAGCTAACTACTTGCAATTTTTTCAGGTCTCAATTTAAATGCTATGGTTTCTGAGAAAACCTTTTCTGAATTGTTCAATCTGTGGTAAAGACCAGTGGCAGAGCTGGTATTTACCAAATAGTCAAATGTACCTCTTCTACATTGCCCAGGCTGGCTTCCAGTTAGGTTGGGGAAATAAAGTTGATTTACAAACCACTTACAAGATTGGTCCTTCAAAACATCCTGTGGGATTCTCCAATTCTCCCTTCCTCTATCTTGGCAACCTAAGAAACCATATGCTCCTGCAAGATGGACAAGGGCCACCTAATACAAATTGGACATTATTTGAATGAAAAACAAATACCTTGTGTGATAAATTATGAAGGTTTATGGGTTAACTGGTTACTACAGTTTAGCTTAGCTTAGCTTACAGTTCAGCTTTCCACTCCCACAGGAGTTCTTTATTATTTAACTTGTTGCTCACTTGTCTTCCCTAATAAAACTACAAGAATCTTAAGGAAAAGGTTCATGCTTCTCTTGCTCACTGCCTTGTTTCTACAATCTAGCAGAATGCTTGAAACAGAAGGCATTGAGAAACTGTTTACTATATGAATGAATGGATCGATATAATTTACCTTGTTTAGTACAGTGCAGTAGTACCAACGCTTTGAATTTATAAGTAATACTGTACACTAGTTTATCTGCTAGTATTTTTCTATAACTTTTTATTTTAGCTAAAAGTAGCTGTTTAAATTTTTGTGTCCTACTTTTTTCACTTAACAGAAACATATACCTTTGCTATTACAAATTTATAAATATCATTCATAATAAGTATATAATATTCCTTTTTATATAAATACTGTCAGGTACCCAAATATTCCCTATTCTTGGACATTTAGGTAGTTTCTTGCAATCAATTTCTGAGGCAAGATTGTTTCTAGCCCTGTTCAACTTACATTTTGAATAATTTCCCCCATATTTCAAAGGTTTCATTTTCTTTTTTACACTGCAGTTTCCTTGAAAGTTTGAATTTTGTCTAAACATTCTTATACTTCTGTAACATGCCTCACTAGATGCCTTGAATTGAATAAATATCGATAATATGTACCACATTTTTAATAAAGCTATCAATTTCAAAACAAAGGGTACTTCTAGATGTTGTGTTAACAAGACATCATTTAACAAAATAGAAATCCAATTATATTACAATTAAAAGAAACATAACGGGCACGGTGGCTCACGCCTGTAATCCCAGCACTTTGGGAGACTGAGGCGGGTGGATCATGAGGTCAGGAGTTTAAAACCAACCTGATCAATATGGTGAAATCCCGTCTCTACTGAAAATATAAAAATTAGCTGGGCGTGGTGGCACGTGCCTGTAATGCCAGCTACTCAGGAGGCTGAGGCAGGAGAATCGCTTGAACCTGGAAGGCAGAGGTTGCGGTAAGCCGAGATTGCGCCACTGCACAGGGCGACAGAGTAAGACTCTAATTCAAAAAAAAAAAAAAAAAGAATTATAAAAATGGGAAAATGGGAACATAGCACTGATTTTGAAGATTCTCTCTCTCTCTCTCTCATTTTTTTTCCCACATACTTCAAAGACAACTGAGGTTTTGATTCTCAGAACAATAAGAACCAAGAAAAGCACAATGGCTTGGGGTCAGAAGACCCAGGTTCCAGTGTTGGTCACTTCACTCAGTAGTTGTGTGGCCTCAAGCATATCTCTGAATTTCTTTTATTTTTAAAATGAGAGATGTACATCACTTTCTATGGCAGGTTTTTTTAACCTCACATTGTTGACATTTTGGACTAGATAATTTTTTGTTACTGAGAGCTGTCCTGTGCACTGCAGGATGTTTAGCAGCACCCATGACTTGTATCAACTAGATGCCAGTAGCAATACCTCAACCACTCAGGTCTGAACAGTCAAAATTATTTCCAAATATTGCCAAATGTGCCTGGAGGGGTGAAATCACTCCCAGTTGAGAACTGCTGATTTGCAGTATGAAATAAGAACACTGTATGATTCTACAGCTTTGTCATTTTAGCAACTTATCTGCTAGCTTTCTTCCAGAATACTTAATAAATTTTCAGTTAAATGTTTATAGTCTGTGTGATTTCTTTTTTCTTCTATGCTTTCTTATAATTTGCTTTGAATGGTCAAAAGCATACCAGAAAAAGTAAGAGGAAAAGTGTAAATGTTAAATTGATTATACAAGGACAACTGATTTGTACTTAGATAATTAAAAATTAATAATATTGCTCTTTTAACTCTTAGTATTTCAATTACTTTTTCTATGTTCTCTTTTAAGGAAAAATGGTACCTCAATGTCCCTTCCTTCTCCCCACATAAGATGGTTTAAGGTGGCTTTATAGCTCAGAGATACCAATTGACATTTTACATTCCAAACACAGAACATCTCAAAATGCTTCTTCATTCTAAGCATTTTTTTCAAGTCTGATGAAGGTAGCCAGAAAAGTTAAAAAAAAAAATCATCTAACTCAGAGTAATTGAATTAATTTTAAATTGCTCATAAGCAATTTATATATGTATATATCTGCATTATTCTGCACACCCTCACAATACTTTATGTTAAATATAATTGTTAACTGTTTCCACCTTTTATAAGGAACTAGTTTTATGCACCTAAAAATGAAGTCTTCAAAATACACTCTATATTATTATAGCACTTTAATACTAAGTAAATCATATACACTTTTTATTTATGTACAGATTGCATGTGTATTACAAGGGTTAAATAATACAACCAATAATACAAAATATGAGATGGTCAGCTATAAATCATTTTTTGAGTAGATTTATATTTTGTATTTCCTATAAGATAGAATGTAGAAATAACATAAAAAAAGTAGTTTAATTATAAGCAACAGAATAAAGGAAAATTGTTCACTTCAAAGCACTTTTAAAAATGTTATCTGAATATTCACTGTATTCTTTTAGGAATTTGAAAACGAGCATTTTTATAACAAGTAACATTTTTCCACCTGTTAAATAGGGCTGCTAAATCTGGATTTATTAAAAGTGAGCCAACATTTCCAAGTGAGTACACATATGCTAGGAATGTCAATCTTTTAACCATATTTAGTGAAAAAAGCAAAATCCTTTGCCACAATTTTATTTACTCATTTTTATTCATTTATTATTTATACCCTGATAGGTTCCAATCATTCAGGATGATTCACCTGGCCTTTTATACACTGGAGTTATGATGCAGCACTGAGCATAGAAAAAGCACCAGCTTTGAAATCAGATACACCTAAGTTTAAATCCTGTTTCTGCAGCAAAGTACCTACAGAATCTTAGTCAAGTCACTTATCTTACTCTCTGAGCAGCAGATTCTGTACTGATCATCTCTATGTATAGCTGTATGTACCTGGTTTGTAACTGGCGTTCCATGAGTTATTTTTCTTCTTCTTCTTAGAGTTTTAGAAAATTAAATATGTGATTTGTTTTTAATAACATTCTCATCTAGATACAAAAATCAGGCTTTTAGTACTGTGCCTGATAAGAAAAACATCAATATTTTAATATATCAACACAGATACCAACCTGGCTTCATTCCTTTTTGGAATTGCTTTATATAGTCATACCCACTAAGTATAGTTAAATGCTACTTAATGGATACCTATGAAAATGATTTCTTTCAAGTCTTATATGATAACTTCTCTTAGGAGTTGACATTCAAGCTGAGATCTAACAGGAGCCAGACACTAAATGATTGAAAGTAAGAACATGCAGAGGGAACAACTTGTGTAAATGACCTGAAGTGGAAACAAGCTTGGTGTGTCCAAAATTGGCAGGTCAATGTGGATTATAAATGAGGGTGGCCAAATCAATTATGTCTTTTGGGTCAGAGTAGATAATTTGTAGAGTTTTATGAAAGCAAAGAGCTCCAATACCCCACACTTAAAAATACTGCCAGTAGAGCACAAATAATGAGCACTATAATTAATCTGTTGGAACTGTATTTATAAAAAACAAGCTCTCATCATACAAATAACAATATACATCCAATTAGTCAAAGCATGATGCCAGTAAGCATGGTATAAGAAATTTAGGGCAGTTAAAAAAAGTCAGAGGCTTGGAAGGCTCTGCCACTTATAACCATGTGATCACAGGCATGTTTCTTCAGCTCTCTGTACCTTAATTTCCTTATTATAAAAGAGAACACAACATGTTTCTCCAAGATTTGTTATGAAAATGAAATATGAGAACAAATATACAATATCCAGAAATTATCTGTTATTTTGTGGGTACTTAATAAGTAGTTTTTATAATAATTATGTAATTCCAATTTAGTTTCTTCTACTCTTCCAGATAGATTCATCAGCTCATAACAACCGAAGATAAATTGATACATGCTAGGTTTTTAAGAAAATTCTTCCTTTTATGTTTAAATTTCCACAGCTTTAACATCTCAATGAGCACATATTATATGTGTGTGAATATTTGAATATTTAAATACACTTGTATCCTAATATAGTTAAGAATAATGAGTATGTATTTTAAATCAATATACAAAAACCTATACACCAAATAGATGTTGCTCCATTTAAAGTATAAAATCACAGGCTACAATTATTCAAAATAGTTTGAACTCTCTTCTAGACCCACTGTAATAACAAATTTTAAAGCTCCACAAAAAACTACTGTTTTTAATTTTTACTTGCTTTTGGCCAAAAATCTAAAAACAAAATACAAAATCAAAAACCTGCCTCATCAAACATAACCCTCAAAAAAATGACAATACAAATAACATTCAGAATAACAGCAAAGACTCTGAAGACAATCTTAAGAGTTTCCAGTGCTTAAGCAAAGCAGCATTAATGACATAAGTGAATAGCCTCCTATGAGATTAATTTCTAAATTGCTTGTTTGAATGGATAGTTTCTAGGATATTAGTTTAAAAGCAGTCTACACACCAGGCTCGGTGGCTCACTCCTGTAATCTGAACACTTTGGGAGGCCATAGTAGGTGAATCACTTGAGATCAGGAGTTCAAGACCAACTTGACCAACATGGTGAAACCCCATCTCTACCAAAAATAAAAAAATTAACTGGGCATGGCGGCATGCATGCCTGTAATCCCAGCTACTCAAGAGGCTGAGACAGGAGAATCGCTTGAACCCACCAGGCAGAGGTTGCAGTGAGCTGAGATTGTGCCACCACACTCCAACCTGGGCAACAGAGCAAGACTCTGTCAAAACAAAACAAAACAAAAAAAAAGAGAAGAAAAGTCACAATAGATAAGAAGCTAGCTTTATTAACTTCTTGGCAACAGTACTTCCAGTACTTCAATATTATTTCTTCCCAGCCTCAGTTCTTGTTTTATTTAATTTTTTTTATTCAAAAGTTTGGGGGACCAGGTGGTGTTTGGTGGAGATTTCTGAGATTTTGGTGTACCTATCACCTGAACAGTGTATACTGTACTTTATCCCTCACCCCTCCCACCCTTACTCCTGAGTCCTCAAAGTCCATTATATTTACACGTTTGCATTCTAATAGATTAGCTCCCACTGGTAAGTGAGAAGACACAATGTTACTCACTTAGAATAATGGTTACTTCACCTAGAGTAATGGTCTCCACTCTATCCAGGTTGCTGCAGATGCCATTCATTCATTCCTTTTTATGGCTGAGTAGTATTCCATGGTATATACACATATACTACATTTTCTTTATCCACTTGTTGGTTGATGGACATTTAGGCTGGTTCTATACTTTTGCAACTGCAAATTGTGCTGCAATAAACATGCATGTGCAAGTGTCTTTTTCATGTAATGACTTCTTTTCTTCTAGGTAGATACCTGGACTGCTGGATCAAAGGGTAGTTCTACTTTTAGATCTTTAAAGAATGCACATACGGTTTTCCACAGTGGTTGTACTAGTTTACATTCTCACTAGCAGTGTAAAAGTGTTTCCTTTTTACCACATCCATGTCAACATCTGTTGTTTTTTTTTATTTTTTAATTTTTTAATTATGGCCATTTTTGCAGGAGTAAGGTGGTATTTCATCACGGCTTTGATTTACATTTCCTTGATAATGAGTGATGCTGAGCATTTTTCATATTTGTCGGCCATTTATATGTCTTCCTTTGGAAAATGTCTTATTTATGTCCTTTGTTGACTTTTTGATGAGATTTTTTTTCTTGCTGATTTGTTTGAGTTACTTGTTGATTCTGGATATTTGTCCTTTGTCAGATGCACAGTTTCAGAATATTTTCTCCTACTCTTGGGTTGTCTGTTTATTCTGCTAGTTATTTCTTTTGCTGTGCAGAAGCTTTTTAGTTTAGTTAGATCCAATCTATTCATATTTATTTTTGTTGCATTTGCTTTTGGGTTCTTGGTCATCAACTCTTTGCCTAAGCCAATGTCTAGTAGAGTTTCTCCAATGTTATCTTCTAGAATTTTTATGGTTTCAGGTCTTAGATTTAAGTCTTTGATATGTCTTGAGGTGATTTTTGTATAAGGCTAGAGATGACGAATTGGCTTCATTATTTTTGTTTAGCACTATTTTGTTTAATAGGGTGTCCTTTCTTCACTTTACGTTTCTGTTTACTTTGTTGAAGATCAGTTATCTGTAAGTATTTAGCTTTATTTCTGAGTGCTCCATTCTGTTCCATTCATCTACATGCCTGTTTGAATACCAGTACCATACTGTTTTGGTAACTATAAGCTTTGTAGTATAGTTTGAAGTCAGGTAATCTGATGCCTCCAGACTTGTTCTTTTTCTTAGTATTATTTTGCCTATGCAGGCTCTTTTTTGGTTCTATATGAATTTGAGGATTGTTTTTTCTAGTTCTGTGAAGAATGATGATGGTATTTTGATGGGAATTGCACTGAATTCATAGATTGCTTTTGGCAGTAAGGTCATTTTCACAATATTGATTCTACCCATCTATGAGTAGGGGATGTGTTTCCACTTGTTTGTGTCATTGATTTCTTTCAGCAGTGTTTTGTTTCCTTGTAGAGGCCCTTCACCTCCTTAGTTAGGTAGATTCCTAAGTATTTTATTTTCTTCGCAGCTATTATAAAAGAAGGTGAGTTCTCAGCTTGGTTGTTGTTGGTGTATAGCAGTGCTACTGACTTGTGTACATTGACTTTGTATCCTGAAACATTACTGAATTCATTTATCACATCTTTTTGGAAGAATCTTTAGGGTTTTCTAGGTATATAATCATATCATCAGTGAACAGTGACAATCTCACTTCCTCTTTACCAATTTGGATGCCCTTTCTTTCTTTCTTTTGTCTGATTGTTATGGCTAGGACTTCTAGTACTATGTTTAATAGAAGTGGTGAAAGTGGACATCTTCGTTTTGTTCCAGTTCTCAGGGAGAATGCTTTCAACTTTTCCCCATTCTGTATAATGTTGGCTGTGGGTTTGTCACAGACAGCTTTTATTACCTTGAGGTATATTCCTTCGGTGCTGTTTTTGGTGAGGATATTAATCATAAAAAGATGCTGTATTTTGTCAAATGTTTTTTTCTGCATCTATTGAAATGACCATATAATTTTTGTTTCTAATTTGGCTTATGTGATGTATCACATTTATTGATTTGCATTATGTTAAATCATCCCTGCATCCCTGGTATGAAACCCCACTTGATCATGGTGTATTATCATTTTGATATGCTGTTGGGTTCAGATTGCTAGTATTCTGTTGAGGATTTTTGCATCTATGTTCATTTGAGATATTGGTATATGGTTTTCTTTTTTGGTTATATCCTTTCCTGGTTTTGGTATTAGGATGATATTGGCTTCACAGAATGATTTAAGGAAGATTCCGTTTTTCTTTACCTTTTGGAATGGTTTCAGTAAAACTGATACCAATTCTTCTTCGAATGTTTAACAGAATTCAGCTGTGAATTGATCTGGCCCTGGACTTTGTTTGTTGTTATTGCCAATTTTTAAATTATGGTTTCAATCTCACTACTTGTTATTGTTCTGTTCAGAGTTCCTACTTCTTCTTGATTTAATCTAGGAGGGTTGTATATTTCCAGGAATTTGTCCATATCCTTTAGATTTTCTATTTTGTACGTGTAAAGGTGTTCATTGTAGCCTTGAGTAATCTTTTGTATATCTGTGGTATTGTTTGTAATATCTCCCATTTTGTTTCTAATTGAGCTTATTTGGACCTTCTCTCTTCTTTTCTTAATTAATCTCGCTAATGGTCTATCAATTTTGTTTGACTTTTCAAAAAAATCAGCTTTTTATTTCATTTTCTTTTGTATTGTTTTGTGTTTCAATTTCATTTAGTTCTGCTCTGATCTTTGTTATTTCTTTTCCTCTGTTGGGTTTGGGTTTGGTTTATTCTAGTTTCTCTACTTCCTTGAGGTCTGACCTTATTGTCTATTTGTGATCTTTCAGAGTTTTTGATGTAGACATTTAATGTTCATTTAATGCTATCAACTTTCCTTTTAGCACCACTTTTCCTGTGTCCCAAAGGTTTTGATAAATTGTTGCAATATTATCGTTCAGTTCAAATAATTTTTTATTTCCATCTTGATTTCACTATTGACCCAAAGATCATTCAGGAGCAGATTATTTAATTTCCATGTATTTGTGTAGTTTTTAGGGTTCCTTTTGGAATTAATTTCCAATTTTAATCCTCTGTGGTCTGAGATATAATAATTGATATAATTTTGATTTTCTTAAATTTATTGAGACTTATTTTGTGGCTTATCATATGCTCTTTCATGGAGAATGCTTCATGTGGTGATAAAAAGAATGTCTATTTTGCATAGGTATAATGTTCTGTAAATATCTGTTAAGTCCATTTGTTCTAGGGTATAATTTAAGTTTTTTGTTTCTTTGTTGACGTTCTGTCTTGATGATATGTCTAGTACTGTCAGTGGAGTATTGGAGTCCTCCACTATTATTGTGTTGCCGTTTATCTTATTTCTTAGGTCTAGTAATAAGTATTTTATAAATTTGGGAGCTCCCATGTTATGCACATGTATCTTTCTAATTATGATATTTTACTGTTGGACTGATCCTTTTATCATTATATAATGTCCGTCTTTGTCTTTTTAAACTGTTGTTGCTTTAAAGTCTGTTTTGTCTAATATTAAGAACAGCTATTTCTGTTTGCTTTTGGTTTCCGTTTTCATGGAATATCTTTTTCCACCCTTTACCTTAAGTTTATATGAGTCCTTATGCTTCAGGTGAGTCTCTTGAAGACAACAGATACATGGTTGGTGGATTTTTATCCATTCTGTCATTCTGTACCTTTGTGATGTGAAATTTGGGCTACTTCATCATGCTAGTTGTTGCCTGAATACCTTGAATTTTTTTCATTATGGTATTTTTTTATAGGCCCTGTGAGATTTATACTTTAAGAAAGTTCTATTTTGGTGCATTTTGATATTCTGTTTCAAGATTTAAAACTCCTTGTAGCATTTCTTGTAGTGCTGACTTGGTAGTGGCAAATCCTCTCCATATTTGTTTGTCTGTAAAAGATTTTATTTCTTTTTCATTTATGAAGCTTAGTTTTGCTGGATACAAAATTCTTGGATAGTAATTATTTTGTTTGAGGAGGCTAAAAATAAGACCTCAAACCCTTCTGGCTTGTAGGGTTTCTGCTGAGAAATCTGCTGTTTATCTGACAGGTTTTCATTTATAGGTTCCCTGATGCATTAGCCTCACAATTCTTAAGATTCCTTCCTTTGTCTTGACTTGGGAAAACCTGATGACTATGTGCCTGGGTGATGATCTTTTCGAGATGAATTTCCCAGGTGTTCTTTGAGCTTCTTGTATTTGGATGTCTAGATCTCTAGTGAGGCCAGGGACGTTTTCCTCAATTAATCCTTCAAATATATTTTCCAAACTTTTAAATTTATCTTCTTTTCCAGGAATAACAAATTGTTCTTAAGTTTGGCCATTTAATAAAATCCCAAATTTCTTGGAGCCATTTTTTTTTTAAATTTCTTTAAAATCTTTTTTCTTTGTCTTTGTCTGATTGGGTTAATTCAAAAGCCTTATCTTTGAGGTCTGAAGTTCTTCTTCTATTAGTTCAATTCTACTGTTGAAATTTCCAGTGCATTTTGTATTTCTCTAAGTGTGTCTTTCATTTCTAGAAGTTGTGTTGTGTTTTTCATTATGATATTTATTACTTTGGAGCATTTTCATCCACATCCTATAATTTTTAAAAATTTCTTGAAGATGGTTTTCACATTTCTCTGTCATCTCTTTGAGTAGCTTAATAGTCAACCTTCTGAATTCTTCATCTGGCAAGTCAGAGATTTATTCTTGGTTTGGATCCACTGAGAGTGAGCTGGTGTGGTGTTTGGGGTGTTATAGAACTTAGTTTTGTTATATTATCAAAATTACTTTTCTGATTCCTTCTCATTTGGGTAGACTATTTTAGTGGAAGAATCTGGAATTCAGGCACTGCTGTTGAGATTCTTTTGTCCCATGGGGCAGTCCCTTGCTATGGTGTACTCCCCCTTGTCCTAGGAATGGGGCTTCCTCAGAGCCAGACTGCAGTGATTGCTATTGCTCTTCTGGGTCTAGCCACCCTGTGGGGTTACCAGACTCTGGGCTGGTGCTGGGGAATGTCTGCAAAGAGTGCTGTGATGCAATCCATATCCAGGTCTCCCAGCCAGGGATACCAGCAGCTTCTCTGGTGGAGGTGGCAGGGAGTGAAGTAAACTCTGTGAGAGTCCTTGGTTGTAGATGTGTTTAGTGTGCTGGCTTTCTTGAATGCTGGTTATAGTAGCAATGACAGTCACGTGGACAAACTCAGGATCATTGGTTAGCCAGGATGTTGCAGGCAGCAGAATTCACTGTTGTTTTCTCCTTCCTTGGAGCAAAGTTGTTGGTTCATGAGTTGCTATAATGTCCTGAGTTGTTTGGTTTCCAGCCAGAAGGTGGCACTTTGGAGGGAGCACCAGAGTTTTTTGTCAGTCTTGTGGAATTTGCAGTAGCCTGTTGCTTCTTTCAAAGAATTGGTGATTTCTTTCAGTTTTTCTGGTACACTCCTATGGTGGTTCCTGGGGCAAAAGTCCATGGAGTAAGTCTCCATATGATATTCTGTTCATCCAAATGGGAGCTGCAGGTCAGCCTTGTCTCCTATCTGCTGTCTTCCTTCTACCTCTGGCCTCAGTTTTTTAAATAGCTGCAATCACCTATCATGTATCTTTGCTTCCTCTTTCCAATATTATTGTGGTAAACACCATTAGCTTTCCTTATGACAGAAGGATTGAGAGCTAGAGAAGTGTTAAATGGGTAATTCAAAATTAAAGATATAGGTGAGGTAGTAAAGAGAGATGGAAATCTAGTTCTCCTTACTTCCAAATAAATACCAGAACTACAGGTAGCGTAAGGGGGAAAGGATTTAGGCAGACAGAATAGTGAAAATAGGAAAGAAAAAATAATCTCACCCCTACTCTGTATCCTGTTGGGTAAATGAAACTCTAGCAGTGTTCTGAACCTGTTCCAGTTCCTACTCTAATTGCATGAGTGGGATAAGTGAGTCTTAGAAATTATGTGAAGGCTGTGGTAGGGGTTTGCTTATGTTTGGAGATGAGCCAAGGTCAGGTAAGGAGACAGGTATGCTTTAAAAATATTTTCCATTAAAATACCATTGTAAGTTCCACAGAATTGCTAATATTATGCCTTATGTGCATTAAACAGACATAATATCACCATGCATAACCACCATGTAAAAAAATTTATATGAGAAAACAGATTTTGAATGACAAAGTTGATATGCAGATTGGAGACTGATTGTATTGTCTCTTCAGGATGATGGAGTCTATTACGGGCTAACAGTTACAATATATGAGTCACATGACTATACTACTAATGATATACAAATATCTCTCTCTAGAAATCCTTGGGACCAGTAAATTTTCAGAAACCATACACACACACACACATACACACACAAACACATTTTAAACATATAAAACATACACCATATATACATTTAATTTTAGAAAAGCTATACAGTACATGTACTATATATGAAGCAACAGCCCAGAAGTGACTGAGGCAGCACTTCAGAATCACACGCATCGACATCTCTGTAGTGAAATAAAAGAATAGTCACATATGGGGAAAAGAAAGCCTATAAACAGTGTCATGTAAGTTGAGCTCTGTACTTCCACCAAGAGTTTAGTCCAAGTCAGGTTTTGCTGTGCGAACTACATATAAATTTACATAAATTTTCTTATAAATAAAAGAGTAGACTTTTCCCTCCAGATCTTTTTGGAGACTCAGAATTATAGATAAAAGACTATGAACATTTGTATCAGTATTTCTATTCTCTCAATGTCTTTACATGGATGATTCATGATTACCATTAAAAAAGAAATTTGGGGCTTTCTAACTAGCTATAGACTAAGCTAGAATAGCTGTAAAGCTTTTAAAAGCACTGGATATCAGTAATTGCTCTGGTGCCCAAGGATTCCTGAAAAGGTTTCAACAGGCTGAGTAATGGAAAAGAACAAAATTTCTCTTGTTTTGGATGTTAGAAAATGACATTGTTCAAAATATGAGATTTAAATTAGTTTCTAATTTTAAATTAGCAACAATCAACCACAATTACCAGTAACAATAATAGTGATGTGGGGAACCTTGCTTTATACTGACTGCCAACAAAACCCACCATTCCTTGTTTCCTCCCACTCAGGCAAAACTCCCTTGACCTGGGCAATGTTGTTCATCCCTGCTGTTTTTTCAGTGGTCATAACCTTCTGTGTTGTTTACACAGACCAACACATATATGTGGTACAGGGGATGCCATTTCTGGGTCAATCTGCACGTGTGTTTCCTTCTCTCTTCTTCCTACTAACTCCTTTGGTGACAGTTTTTATCTCAGTAGTTGGATTCAACTCATTTATGTCTTGATGGAATTCTTTGACTTCAAATTAGACTCCACCTTCTTTTGTTTAAGAATTAAGAATAAATGATGGCAACAAGGAAATATTATTAGCCAGAGATAGAGAGTAGGGGAGTGGATTTCTTAAGAATGTGGGCAAATGCCTCAAGATAAAAACCAGCCATCACTAAATGAAAATGGCAAAAATATTTTACATGACACTCTGTATTTACATAATGGCTGGCTCCCCAAAATTTCATGGTAATGTACTTTTTAATGTCCAGACAAGTTTAAAAAAAATGAGGAGGAGCAAAAATAAACCAAATTTAAATAACCAAAAATATATATTCACATATTGCAGATTAATTACTTAGCCCTAAAAAAAAAAAAAAAAAGCAAAACCTGTTAAAGATATTGTGTTGTTTCTGAGGCAAAGATCTTAATAGGCCTAAGTTTCCATGGAAAGATTAATGTAACAATGCTGAAAAATCTATATTGAAATAATGACTTGGAAATCAATAAACATCGTACTGAAGTTTTTTAAACTATATTTTAAGAGGTAGATAATTAGAATAGATATTATGTGAGATCTGTCAAAATTATTTTATTTCTTCAACCATAATACAATATCTCTTATATGTCCTTTGTTTTAGAATATTTTTAATTCTAGTTGGCTAGAATTACATAATATAATCCCAATGTAAAGATTAAATCTTCTAGTTAGACATGTCACAAGGAGTTGGTGGCATCCCCATAGAACAGAAGCATGGTAAAGGCTAAGTGATCTGCCCAATATTAATGGTGACATAAGATCTTAGTATTTGACTTTAAATGCTATGCTTTTAAGTACTAGACAGATCTGAGTTCTACCACGAAACTTCATCTTGAACTGCAAACAGCAAAACAAGAGAAACTTTATGAAGCATTTTTAAACCAAGTTTTCAATCTTTTTGTGTAAACTACATCTTGAGGGGGAAAAGTCTTCTGGTACTGAAAATGTGAAAGGTACAACAATTTTAAAATAAACTACGTAAACAAAGAATAAAAACAAACTATTTGAGTAAGAACAGGGTGTAATATAAAACTGTGATTGCAATATTCTATTTCTTATTTTTGAATGAAATATGTTAATAGTATAAAGTTTAAACAATACACATATTATATTTTTGAAGGAACCATGTATATGTCTTTTCATCTTCTCACTTTTTAAAAATTTCATTTTTAACAAAGAAAATATGTTTCCTGATCACAATTAACCAGAGGCTATGATTTAAACTCATAAATAATACTAAAGTGAAATCAATCATTTCACAAAAATATTTTTCACTTGATAAAGATTTCCTAGTATTTCAAAAGTCATAATCTAATTCATAAGCCAAATCAATTAACTTCCTAGTATTTCAAAAGTCATAATCTAATTCATAAGCCAAATCAATTAACCATTTATAAAGTTGCTTTGTGAATGGATTTTATTGATGTCCTGATTTTTGCAATAAGATTCCTTAATATTTTATAGAGCAGAAAATATTGGATGGCTAAGAAGTGCACAGGAAGAACACAGATTTTAGAAACTCAGCTTTTGATTCATTTTGCTAGTGATGAAAACCAGTAAACATAACAAGATAGCTCAGATTCCAGGACCAAACAGACTTGGATTTAAATCCCCTCTCTCACTTAGTATCTGAATGACTTTGGGCAAGTGCCAACCTCTTTGGCCTCCAGTTTTGTCACAAGTTTATTGAAAGGATTACAGGAGATTGTGCCTACAAAAGGCAAGAAAGATGATGAGATGATACCTAATAAATGTTGATTATGATTACTAATATTTTTACAGAAGATAACCTACATATTTTGTTGAAAACATACCAGATGATCTTGAAATTTGTTCCAAGGCCACCAGCAAAAAAGTAAGATTATTTTACTACATTTGAGTTGCAACTACACAAGGGAGTTCATAGTAAAAAAATCTCCTTCCTCTGAAATCACACGCAGATTAAGTCATGGAGGTATAATTGACTTGTAGATGTGTAAGCCTACTGTCTTATTCTTCAAGTGGACAGTAAGCTCTGTAAGGGCTAGGACCGAGTCTGTTTCTTTTACCACTTATTCCAACATTTAGCAGAGCTCTGGTATGGGGTAGTGACTCAATAAATATCTGATGGATAAGTGAATAAATGAATGAATATGATAATGCCAAAAAGAGAAGAAACAGAAGGATGAAAAGATGAATAATAGACAATGTGACCAACTAAGATGATGAATAATCCAGAATGTGATGCTGGTTGTACTGGGCAAATGGCATAGACCTGAGGAATTCAGAGAACCTGCCAGAGCCAAAAGGAATAAAGATACTTGAAGGAAGCTTGACAGAGAAGGATAAGTGCTCTGGAAAAGGGAAGACACAATAGAAGACACTAAATAAATGAAAAGAATTGAAAAACTCAGGGTTCAGATAAGAGATTCTGTTATATAAGCATTCAGAAGCTCCTGGAGAGAGCAGTTTCAGCCTAAACTATAGAAAGGTGTGGGGTTTGTAAAATGAAATTTTGCTTTCTCATAATCTAAAAGATTCATGAGAAAGGCCTCTGGTTTTGCATATGAAGTGTGAAATATTTCCTCAAAGAAGAATGAAGTATGGAAGAAAACAGCAACCAAAAAGAATGATGCTACAGAATAAATGGAAGCAGAATGATTCAGATGAGTCTAAAAATGATTTATATAGAATCATGCTGATGTGAATAAAAGGAAATAAGTGTATTGGCTATGGGCAAGATTAAATTACTTAACTATAAAATAAATGCAATCACTCTCCTGATGAGCAGTTACTGCTCTTTTGTATGACTGTGTATTCTAAGATACCTGGAACTTCTCCCACAGAGGCATAAGTTACAGTGCAGCAGGTACTATGTAGACTAAGAATGGGGAAGGACCAAAGAAAGATAGCCCAGTTTGTCTTAAGCATGCACAGAGCCACCTAGGAAGTCTTCTGAGTGGATGCCACCATGGGTTGTGTGGCAACACAGGGTCTATTTGGACAAAAGCAGACCAGGACTTACAATATGCTCCTCTTACCTCTCTTCCCCATTTACCGTACTCTCATTCCTTATTATAGTCAGGGTGATATGAGTGATGGGATGTAACTCCTTACCATGGCTGGTATTGCTTGGCTCCAAGTTGGTATATTCTTTCTCAGCTAGTTAAAGTTAATCTTTAATCCTTGTAACAAGTTTTATATTTCTCTAGTTTCATACTCAAAACCAGGAGAGATGCTGAGGGAACACAAGTAATTTATACTGGAAATACCTGTGCATATATAAGTAGGAGTTAACTGCATTATCTCCCTCATCTGTTATTTATTCATTCATTCAACAAATACCATTAAGCTTCTACTTTCTCCCAGAAACTATTCTAAATGCTAAGGATACAACAATTTTAAAAGACAGCCAAGAACCCTACTTTGTACAGCTTTTATTCAAAATGTTTGAAGGAATGAGCAAGTTTGGAGGAGACAATAAACAAGTTAACATTTATTTAGACCCTTTTACATTAAAATTTATTGGACATTAATTTTGAAGATTGCCTAGCACCCTGACATTCTGAGTTGCGAACTGCTTCTTATCCTGAAATATACTCTATAGAAAAGATGGTCTTTTGGGTACATGAAATATCCTCATATTTAAAATAAGTGCCTTTGAAACATTTTCCATAATTAGAAGTTGCAAATGCTTTTCTATGTTTAATCTTAGCTCCCTATATTGCATTTTGTTAAAATATACATTATTCTTCTCCTCATAAAAGTACAACTGTATTACAGAAAAATCAGAATCTGGAAGAAAAAAGGCTCTTATCTTAGCTCCTTAATACCATCACTCAGAATTTCCATATATTTGCTTCTAATATTTTTTAAATGTTTCAATCATTGCATATTTACATAGTTGCTACCATAATATATAATAATTTCAAATACCTTTGACCTAGGTTGTATATTAAAGTAGCTTTACTACTTTATAATTTGATTTCCTTTTAAATTTAGTAGATTCACAAATTAGCAAAACAGCAAGATGTATACTAGTCTTTCCCCCAAACTACCTAAAAATTTTATGAATGGAAATAAAATGTCTACTTAAACCTAACTAGTCTTTAAATTACAGTCCAATACTAAAAGATTTAAGCCTAAACAATGCTAGTTTCAAAAGTGGGTGCCAGATATTTCTTTAAAAACCATTATAATATATATATACAGCAAACGTTTCCATATTATCACAAATATGTACTTCAAATCTGCTGTTGCATAATATTAATGAGATCACTTAAAAAATAGTGTGGGGTTCTTTTTGCTGGAAATACTTGTTATATCCTTAGCATTCAGAATAGTTTCTGGGACAAACAAAATTAATGAGATCACTTTTTAAAACACATTTCACTAGCAACTAGTAAAATATCAGGTTCCAAACATATAAATCAAAAGTTCAGGAAGTTAAAGAATCATACTTTTAAAAGAAAAGAATATTTATCCAAGCTAAACTTTGTTTTTCTTACAAATCAATATTCCCAGATCATTTTTTGAAGTTAGTTGGATACTAGCTATCCATAGGAGATGTGTCTGAAACTAAATATGAAATATAATGAATTTCCATACACAGTGATTTTATTGAAGGATTATGAGTTTAATATACCCCCTGTACCATGCTTCTGTCATACCACAGTGTACTCATACATTTAGTATACGGATGTCCACCTGCTATAATTGAGGAAAAGATTAATCTGCTGTCCCTATTTCCATGCCTTCAGGCATCATCTTCACCTTGACCCTAAACTTCCTTTGTGCAATAAGACCAAGGGTTTTTTATTGTTCTTGTTTGTTTTGATTTTTTTTGTTTTAATAATTCTAGAAGAGTCACTTTTTTATTCAATGTCTTTACCTGATAGAGGTAAATTAGAACCTGTTAACATGACAACACAGTTTATTAAATTAGCCTTGGGGTTCTGGACTTTATGGAAAATGAGTAAAAGCGAGTTTTAAGAGAGTAGAGTAGACACAAGTAGAAGTGAGAGGGAGATACAGTAGATTGGCAGAGACTGCCTCTCTGACTTGAGAATTTCAGGCACATATAGATGGTGTATTTTCTCCATATGCTAACTAGCCAAGAAGATTCTATGAAGCTTCACTTTCTTTAGTTTGTATTATCAAAACTGACTATGATTCTATAACTACAACAATATCCTCATGGATTGAGATTGCTGCCAACACTACTATCACCCTCTAAAACATTTAAAAATCATTGATATAAGGCTGGATGAGGCTAGACCAAACCCAGTACTCAGGATACTGCCAACATAAAGGCAGTGGTTTTAAAATTGGAATATAGAAGCAAACTATTCATAATTCTGCTGAGATTCCAGGTCAACATTTTATGAATTAGCACTGGCTTAGGTGGCAATGAAAACTTTAGACGCTGGACCACTTACATTCTGTTTTTAAAACAGTAATGTTTTTGACCTGGAAATACATTTCAGTGGACAGTCAGAACAAAGACAGTGAAGCTACAAAGCTATGCATCAAGATCATGATCATAAGGGAGATGAGTGAACAATATTAAACATTTTCCTATAAGCATGTCTTAAAAGTTGGGTATGGGGTCATTTGTTCCAGTCTGTAGCACTCATCTCCATGAACAAATGGGCAGTTAATAAAATAATTAACACATTTACTCTTTTACAATATTAAATTTTCCAACATAAAGACAGGATTATTGGCTAATCTAAATTACTTTATGACTACAATATCCAGTTATATGCAGTTACATTTGCCATTAGCATTAACCAAAAGAAGCCCACAATGACCAACAAAAAGACTATATTTGTAATGCAGACATCAGCTCTGAAAGGGTCAAAGAATGTGTATTCTTTGTAGATGTATGTACCAATGAATGCAGATGTACTGATGGATAATATATACTTACACTACTTTAGCTACTGTAGAAAGAGCAGACAGTCATATGACCCTGTTTTATATATATATATACATCTGCAGGGAATATGTTGTCAAGCAGTTCACTTTATGGAAATTAACAATAAAATGACACACAAGGGAAAGGAGATTTTAAGTGATAGTCTCAGAATTTCATATAGCAACAGTCAATAGCCAGGAGAAGTAGACTGTATATAATCCACAGTAAGCACGGGCATTTTTCTTGTGTATCTGGTAGTCTCCAAACAAATAGAAGGCTAGTAAAATATCATGTCAATCTGATATACAAGAAAATGAGCACTCATTGGATACACAGGATATCTCATATACAAGCTCAGAATCTGGTTACAGTTACTGGAGTCACAGACCTGAGCCAGGGCTGTCATTTTTGACTGTCATAATCAGTCAAAAAAACCAGAAAGAGTCCAGGCGCGGTAGCTCACGCCTGTAATCCCAGCACTTTGGGAGGCCAAGGCAGGCGGATCACAAGGTCAAGAGATCGAGACCATCCTGGCCACCATGGTGAAACCCTGTCTCTACTAAAACATACAAAAATTAGCTGGGCGTGGTGGCACGCACCTGTAGTCCCAGCTACTTGGGAGGCTGAGGCAGGAGCATTGCTTGAACCCAGGAGGCGGAGGTTGCAGTGAGCCGAGCTCGTGCCACTGCACTCTAGCTTGGCGCCTGGCAACAGAGCAAGACTGTGTCTCAAAAAAAAAACCAGAAAGAACCTTAGGAGTCACTTGGAAAAATACACTTGTTCACTCTTAAGGAAATTGATTCTAATCCTTACAAGAGTTCAGAATGATGGCTAAGGACACAAGCTCTGAAGCAACATATCTGAAAGAAGATTTTTTTCCCAAATCTATAAAAATCTAGTCTCTATAAGCAACTCAACAGAACAGGAAATGACCTTTACCCAGGCCATATAGAATTCTACGAACTGTTACTAAACAGGTGTTTTTGGCATTGACATTCTACATTCCACATAACAGAACACCTTAAGTAGATCCTGAAGTCGGTGTGGAATTTAGCAGAGTTCTATAATCTATCAAGTCTCCCAACTCTATCATAAATGAAGCTCTGATGGTCAATCCAAGACTATATTATGCGTAAGTTCAAGGCATCTTTTCCCTCCTGTTGCTTATGCTATCCTCGTGCTATAAAAGTTACATCTTTTGCAGGCTTTTCCTCAAAAATGGCTTTAGAATAATCCAGATTTGTTTTATACAATCCCACTCTTCTCAGTCTGAATCAGAATACCCTCTTCCTCCATTATCAACTTAAGTACCATGAGTGATTCTTACATGTCCTTATGTGTTATAAACAAGTGCCTTAACAGAGCAGGACATTATATCTTGTTTTTGCATTCTATATACTTTGAACCACAGTCTCACTCAGTTTAAATTCATTCTTAACAGAGTTACCAACTCCATAGCAGAGAAAATAAAAATCAACTGTTATGTAGTTCCCTTCTCTGACTTTGGTTTCTAAAGACCATAGATTTGTGTCCTGTTTCTCTAAGGAAGCAGATATCCTCTTGGTTGCTATAATTCCTATTCTAAAACAAGTCCTTACTTAATATCTGTATAAAGACATTTTAGGATTCTGGCCATCTCACAGCTACCTAACTATGCAACAAATCGAATAGTCACCTATGTCTATAATGCCAGTAACAAGACAACCTAAGATACCAACAAAATTGCCATTTCAAAAATACAAGAAAAGATTTATATTTCCATGAAATAAAGTATCAGATTAAACAAAAGGCACACTATTAAGAGATATGTGGAGCTTACAAGACAATTGTGTGACTTTTGACAATGGGCTAGACAGCAATTAGTTTGAAGAGCTTCAAATTTAAGTACAGTTATTGTAGAACAGATGCCAGCAAACTTTTTCTCTGTACAGGATTAGACAGTAAATATTTCAGGCTGTGCAGGCCATTTACCGTCTCTGTTGCATAGTCTCCTTCATTCATTTCTTTTCCTGATCCTTTAAAAATGTGAACGACATTCTTAGCTTGTGGGCCACACAAAAACATGCTGCAGGCCAGATGTGGCCTGTAGGCAATAGTTTGCCAGTCTCCAACATAAAATAACTTACCGTTTGCCTCTACTAGACTATGAGAACCTAGAGAGGAGGGACGGATGTGTTTTATTCACTCTAATGTTCCGACTAGTACAGTGACTTGCACATAGCAGTTATTTAATAAATGTTTGATGAAAAACTGAGTAAATGAATAAATGAGTGAACAAATTTGTCAGAAGCTAGAAATAGAATTATTAACCTATTACTACAATTATATCTTCTGTTAGTTATCTGTACTGCTCACCAATAGCTGGTCTTTCTCTCCCTGGCACCTAGAAGATTAACTTCCCAGTTTCCTTGCGATTGAATGTGTGACTTCTAAGCTGAAACATTTAATTGCAGATGTCAGACCTTTGAGGCCTCTTTTTTTGTCTTTCTTTCCAATATGATGAAAGCAATGATTGAAATGGTGGCTGCTACATAAAGTCCCTAAGCGACTATTACAAGCAGAGATGCTGCTGACCACGATGGACATGCAAGGAGAGCAAGAAATAAACCTTTGTTGTTTTTAAACCGCTGAGGTTTTGTGGTTATTTCTCACTACTTCATAACATAGCCCATCTTGATTGATATACTACCAATCATTATTGCATCTTCAGGCTACATGCAGCCTATTTTAAAACTGGTATCAGGCTGTAGTACAAAGCAGAGAGACAGAAACATCTTTATCACTCTGCCAAAAAAAAAAAAAAAGTACTTTGAGTTTTCAAATTAGTTCCTATTGATAAAGTAGGGAAAAGTCTCCAAACATTTAATTTTTGTGATCTGTTTTTTTTTAACTTGGATTGGATAATCAGGATAACATTACTTTCTAAGGCCAGGATTGTAAGGAAAATTAAGGAAATAACTATATAGACATTATTTACAATAGAATAAGTTGGCCAATTACTAGTGGCTCCTGATTTCTTGCAAATTAATTATTTTGATCATTAATACATTTATGTGGGCATTGAATAAAAAACTGGGTAAGATTTCAGGTTGTGGAATTTTAGATATATTTAAGCCCATACTGAGTATAGATCTTTCTGATATATTTAACTCTTATTATTTTTTCAAATCACTACAGTTAGAGGAACTGCACTTAAAAAAGTCAAATAAATTATTAATCTTGAGTGAGAAACCTATAGATTCAGAAACACTGAAGAATACCATTACCCATTGCAACATATGGATCTTATTTAGATCCTGATTCAAACAACCGTAAAATAAATGACAAAAAGACCCAGAAAAAGTCACTTATAATACAATCAGAAAAATCTGAAAACTGACCAATGCCATGCTCATAATAAAGGAGTATTTCTAATTTTTTTAAAGTGTGATAATGTAATATTAAAATTGAGTCCTTATCTTTAAGATATACATACGGAACTATTTATGGATGAAAAAAAGTTCTAATAACTTCATGCTATAACTTTTTCAGGAAAATTATTTCCACTTCTCTTAGCCCAGGCTAATGCCTGATGTAAGATGGGTCACAGGATGGAAATGAGGCAAGGAAAAGAGATATGGTGGGCAGGGTTCTAGAGCCACATTCTAGTTTCAAACAGTACATAGGTTTTTACCTTGCTTCTAATTATCAAAAAACAAAGAAATAAACCTGACTGAATCTTTCAATCGCAGTTTCTCCCTTACAGCCCTGTCATCTTTGGCTACACTCTGACAACGTAAACAAACCCCTCTTCCATAGTTGTGTATAGTCTTCCTTAGTTGCCTCATTCTACTCTGGGCTGCTTCTTCCCTGAGCCATCTTTCCAATGATCTCTTCCCACAAAGCCTTCCTACTGCATCTCTATTACTGCCGCTATAATTATTAAATAACAATTGGCAATCCCGTATGCCTCATGTCTTTAAAATTGCTCCTTTTGACATCTCTGTCTTAACAGAAACCCAGAGGATGCTTTTCTCTGGTGATCCTTTCTAGAGGAGATCTTTTTTCTCCAAGACCCTTGAATAACACTATAACAGAGTTTGGAGGAAAAAGGAGAACAGCATTCCTCTAGCCACATAGGATCATTGCCAAATCATTACTGTCACATCCCTATGTAAAATTCTATTCCTTTGAGGTTACTAATTTCCAGTTATGTCCGATATTCTTTCTAAAAGGAAATAGTACAACCTATAAAACTGTTTAACCAGAATGCTCACATTAGAGTTTGTTTTTACCTCATCAATATTTATTGGAAGTCCAATGCACCAAGCTAAATATGACAGAGTTTTACAAAGGAAAGAGAAAGAATCCAAAGGAATGAAAAATAAGATACATACAAATTACAAATGTAAAAGGTCCTTTCAACACTTAGAGTGCTGCTGAAGGTAAGCGGACTAAGCAGTATTATTGCTGCTTCGTAGAAGTGAAAGCACCAAAATTGATAGGGAAAGATAGAAACACTTAACTGAGAGAAGTGGAGGAGAAATTAGTTTGGGCAGTGATTTACTTATTGTTTACAAAATACAAAGGCTTTATTGATATCTTTATATTAGAAAAATCTTAAATATTCACTGATAAAAAATCTTAAAAGGAAAAAACCCATTATCTGGTATCTTGTAAGCCCAAAATAACCAGGGGCAACAATTTTATATAAACAGTATCAAGTTATACATGATATACTGTTTTACCTGTTGATTTACAATAATTTATAATTTATAATGCATATTTCCATACCCATCACTTAGTAGTTACGGCATAAGGCATTATAGTTAGTAACACTGGCTGTAGAATCAGACTGCCTGGGTCCATAACTTAGCATTTCTTGATAGCTGTGTGACCTTGGATGAATGATCTGTCTCAGTCTCAGGTAAATCATCTTTAAAATAGGGATAAGAACAGTACCTATCTCATGGGGTTGTTTTGTAGATACAATGAGATATTCCATGGTCATTCCCTAGAATAGTGTCTAGTACATTAAGTGTATGTGCTCGATAAATATTAATAACTTTTACTTGTATGTATGTAGAAGTCATTTTTAATGGTTATACGGTACATCATTATAAGAATGTACCATATATATTTAAATAATCCCCTACTGATAGACACTTAGGTTGTTTCCACTGAGGCAATGTTTTTAACTGTAAGAACAAGGAAGGAAGAGTGATAAAATCATTTATACAGGTTTGATTCATGAAAAACAATGATACTGACTTTTAACGTCAACTTCAAAACCACCCATTATATTAATGTCCACATCGCTTAACTCCAAGAGTTTAATTTGTACATCAAGAGAAAATGTTTATTGGGCTGTGTGACTTTACTGTACCTACTACCCCCCAACCCAAATGATAAATCTAGAATTAAGACAATGGTGAGCATTTTCCCTTCTACATCGACTTCATCACCACAGTAGGGGTCTTAGGCTGATCTGTCTTCTTGGCATACAGTAATAGAAAACCATCACAGTGAGAAAATCACACCTTTAAGAGTGCAAGTTATTTAGAGTAAATCAGTACAAAATACTGAAATATTTCTATATAAGGATTCTCAGCCAGTTCTATGGTGGTGGGGTGGGGTGGGAGTGCCTAAGGCCTTGTGTTAGCAAAGAAGCCTAGGTGCGATATTCACTCCAACTGTCTATCACTTTATCTCCTATATCATTTTTTGTTAAAAAGCTAAACTTTAGAGCTGGATATAGGTACTCCAGAACATTAACGAAATACAAGCAGATTATCTGTATTTCTCAACCAAATCACTGTGATTTAGAAAGCTTATTGGAAAGATTCATAAACATTTGCCACTGTTGAAAAGAAATACTACCCCCAGTCAGATCCAACTGATCCAGCTTTCATAGGACATGAACATTTGGAAGAATAAAACTTTTTAGTTAATAACTAAATCTGATGCATTCATAACACAGCAGCCTCTTTTAGAAAGTAAGGATCTTATTATCAGGGGCATCAAGTGCCACTTTTTTCAGTTTTCATGCAACAATTAATTCACATGTGCCTAAAGAACTCAAGAGTTATATTAAATCTAAAATCATTCAACTTACCACTGAAGCAAACGTTTGGTTGGTATACATATTATATTCCCAGGAAAAAAAAAATGATAAACCTAAATAATTCACAAAAGGATCTACTATTTTTATTTACACTATATAACTTATATACTTAGATAATTTGTTTTTAGAAACAAAGCAAACCACGATGGTGATTTCTATAATAGAAGTCTTACCTGTAAATACTAAAGACTACATTTTAGCCCGTACATTTTAAATATGCTATCCTACTGTATAGCATTGTGTCAGATGTTATAATTTAGTAAAAATTCACACATTTACATATACATAAACCCATACCTATACACATACACATATATATCTAAAGACACAGAGAGAAAAAAAATGCCAGTATTAGTGATTTTTAACTTTGAACAAATGATTCTCAATATTTTAATATGTATGTCTGTTATTTTGTTAAATCTTGGTATAATTCAGCCAGGAACGTTGGCCCATGCCTGTAATCCCAGGACTTGGGGGAGCCAAAAGGATCACCTGAGGCCAGGAGTTCGAGACCAGCCTGGTCAACATGGTGAAACCCTGTCTCTACTAAAAATACAAAAATTAGCTGGGCATGGTGGCAGGCACCTGTAATCCTAGCTACTCAGCAGGCTGAGGCAGGAAAATCGCTTGAACCCAGGAAGTAGAGGTTGCAGGAGCTGAGATTGCACCGTTGCATTCCAGCCTGGACAACAAGAGCAAGGTTCCATCTCAAAAAAAAAAAAAAAAATTTGGTATAATTCTTAATTTACAGTTCCATTTAAAAAAGACTGTTGTGTAAACAAAATAGTATTAAGATCCTGTTTAATGTTATTTCTGCATTTCCAATTTTCATACTAGAGAAGGTACCAGGCTTTCCTATAATTCTAAAATCTAAAATGTGCCAGTATCAGAATTGCATGAAGTTTAACAAAGCAACGAACCAAAGATTTCCAACATATACTTTTCGACAAAACAGTGAAATATAAACTGG
Source organism: Cacajao melanocephalus (assembly GCA_963573385.1). NCBI lineage: Eukaryota > Metazoa > Chordata > Mammalia > Primates > Pitheciidae > Cacajao > Cacajao melanocephalus. The sequence continues at coordinate 90,864 of CAUYLG010012243.1, read as the reverse complement.
AGATATGGCCCTCAGACTTTCATACCCTGCATCCTACCAATTCTCTATCAAGTAATCTTGGTACCACCATGATAAAAACAAAATGGTTGTTTTGTTGAGACTTTTTTAAACTTATTTTTATAGGGCTTTCTTAATGATTTATGTTTTAACAATTGTTGTAATATTTTTGGGAAAATATAATAGAGATTAGTTCTCTACCCTACTAGCAGCAACCATGCTACCAATGTCAAATCACCAAATGTCTATTATCACATAGCACCAATGATAGAATACTACTTGGCATTAAAAAAGAATGAAATCCTGTCATGTGCAGCAACATTGATGGAACTGGATGGAGTTTATTATGTAAACTGAAGTAAGCCAGGCACAGAAAAAGAAACATGACATGCTCTCAATCACACATGGGAGCTAAAAAAGTTGATCTCATGGAGGCAGAAAGTAGAATAATAGTAACCAGAGTCTAAGTAGGCTGTTTGTGGTGAGGGGGGTGGTGAGGATGAAGAGAGGTTGGTTAATGGGGTTTAACATACAGCTGGATAGAAGGAATCCATTCCAATGTTCCACAGCAGACTAGGGTGACTACAGTTAACAATTATTGCATATTTCAAAATAGCTTGAAGAGAGGACTTGAAATGTTCTCAACACATTGACATGATAACTACACGAGGGGATAGCTAAACTGATGGCTAAATACCCTGATTTAATCATTATATTGTCTATGCACCTATAATCCATAAAAAGGTACAAATATTATGTACCACTTTAAAAAATTAAAAAAGAATCACCAATGGCTTAATAATCTTGCTTCTCAAATTAGAGTGCTATGCCAACATAAAGAGAAGTCTTCAGGGAGAGTCATCTACTTTTGTCCTTTGATTTTACTCAGTATTTTAATTAATTAATTAAGACATTAAAAAGGTCAGAGAAAACAGATTTAGCAGTGGTTTGTATAAAGAAAAACTGCCTGCTCTAGTTTCCCACAAGCTCCTTATTACCCAGCATTGTGATATAGCTGCTAAACACAGTAACATACTATAAGATGATATTTAATATAAATGTTAAATCTAGAAAAAATCACTAGCTAGATGATCATTTATTGTGAGCTGTTAAAGAGAGATTCCTATCATTAAGAAAAAAAACTATGAATGCCAACAATAGTAGATTGATCAAATAAATTATGGTACTTCCATTTAGTTTCTATTCTATATTTTAAAATAATATTGATGGATATGTATTGGCATGAAAATAAATTCAAGATTTATCAAGTGAAAAAAAGATTGGTAACAATATGCACATTTTAATCCCATTAAAAAATAATTGAAATAAACACATCTCTCCTCTGTCTTACTTCCTCCCCCTCAACTTTCTCTCCATTTATACACGCAGAGTAACCAAAGGTTTGGAATGCAAAACATGCTTGCTAACATTGGGTATCTCTGAGTAAGGGAATTAGATATTTTGAATTTTTTTCTTATATATCCATACATTTTAATTTTTCAAAAGAGAAGACACATTGTTTCTGTAACATAGACAAAAAATTTAAATGAGTGAATCCTGTACTACTTGAAAAACTGGCTTTAGTCTAAGTGTTTTTCAATTGTTAAAAAACTGATATTTTCTCTCATCTATTGGTTATAATGTATTACTTAAAATTATAATCAAGAACTGAACAGCTTCCTTATAAATGACCTTAAAGGTCAAATATTAAACAAAATAATCAAATAACTATTTGTAAAATTAGAAGAATCTATCAACATGATATACAGAACAATAATATAGTGAAGAGTGAAATACGGTATCCACTAGGTGCTAATTAGTTACAATTGTCACCAGTCACCTCCTGACTTCTTAAGATAGTTTCTAAAACATAAAAACAGAAAAAAAAATGAACATTATCAATACATGATCAGGAGAATATCTGATGAATGTATAAAGACTGTAGTGAACAGCCACATCAGACTTTCTGTCACAGAAGTTACCTGCTGGAAGTATTCCTTCAACAATCTAGTGTGGCAAGAGCTCTTAGATTCAGAAGATATGGGTACTATGATCTCAGAGACAGCATCACTGTGAAATAAATAATCAAAAATCTTTGCTTCCATTCTTCCATTACATTCTCTTTCTTTCAGTAAGATCCAGGAAACAAAAGGTAGTAAGATCTACAATGCCCACTAAGAGGTCTTCTTAGGTTCAACTGAATGTGCAAATTCATGGGACAACCATAGGCTGTCCCGAGCACCTGTCCACCCAGAGTATTACAGGACAAGAACCAATGCATGTTAGCAGGGCACTACTAGGTATTCCTCTTCTGCAGGAGTCCCTGCAGTAATCCATGTAGTGGTTCACATAGCTACCTGGAAGCTTTTTTTCCTGGCCTTTTAGATCATGGCTTAGATACAACTTGAGATTCACATCCAGCAGGTGAGGGAGCTGCACTAACCTAGAGGCTTCATGCCCCACCAGAGCCAGTATCTCTTGTAACAACTCAATGGTCACAGCTGCCAGAACAAAGGGACATATCCACTTAAAAGTCACCACATACAGAGAGGTCAAAAGATATGGCTTCCTGCCAGGTATTTGTACTGCTATCAGTTCAGATGAAGTTTACCAATTAGGGGTCATTTCTACCATAAGCAATGTTATCCAGTAACATAGTTGATATACTACCCTTATTAGATTACTAAGGAAACAGAGCTAGAGTTAAGAGAAGGTAAAATTCTCATGCTGAAGGAAAAGATTTTGTTAAAACTTTTGCCCACACAGGATAACATACTTTCTTATAGCACAGGTAAGAGTTGAGAGAAAAATGACCATTCAGTTACTATGAGATGTTAGAAGCCAGCTTAGGGGATGGGGCAGAGGGTAGAGAGAAAATAGGAGGCTGAGGATAATGATCAAGTAAGACAAGGGAAATTAATCGAAGAAAATTTTCTTGTAACTCCGAACATCTTATTTCTACTTGTTTTAACTCTAGGTAGAAGTTTAATAAAAATGTATCTAAATTTATTGTTTTTATTTTGTAAGCAAGTAGAGTGAGATACTAGACTACATTTATGTAAGTAATTAATGTAGAATGAATCTATAAAATACAGATTTATCTCTTGAGCCTTAGAGGTATCAGAACTTAAGAAAATTTTATGTCTTGGCAAATAAAATATTTATTAAAATCTTAAAGATATTTTTTAGCTCACTCTATGTCTAATGATAATTCGTAAAGAAAATCAATTTTGACAAAAAATCTTAGTTTTTATTATCACTAACAACTACTGAGTAGCTCTTAATTAGAGTTCAAAATCCTTCTTTGATGTAGATACACTTAAAGGTCATAGACATTTCAATGTCTAATATAGTGTGTGGTTCAGAGTAGGTGCTCAATAGATGTGCTGAACTGATGAACATTCAGAGACTATACTTTTTGCATTCTATTTTGCACAGCTATTACATATGGAATCAAAAGTTTTATCAACAGCAATTAGTATTTCTTATCAGTAACCAGAATGGACATAGCTAACCTTAAATCTACACCCAGTTCAACAAATACTCATTGGACACCTCTATGTGTCATGCTCTGTGGTAGGTACTGGGAACATCACTTTTGCTTTCCAGGTGTTCTCCCAAAATTCTAATACAATGACAGAGAGTACAAAATTGGATGGGTGCATTGAAGAATGACAAAAGAAGTCTTTCTGACAGGATGTCTAGGCCAAATCTTAAGTTAGAATGAGACAAGCACAGGTAAGTGAAGTACATTCTGCATTGAAGGAAGAGGTTGGGCAAAGGTGTTGAGGTGTGAAAAAACATGGTGGCGGGTGTGGTGGCTCACACCTATAATCCTAGAACTTTGAGAGGCTGAGGCAGGTGGATTGCCTGAACTCAGGAGTTCAAGACTAGCCTAAGCAACACAGTGAAACCTCATCGCTACTTAAACACACACACACACACAAAAAAAAAAAAAAAAAAAAAAACACACACACAGCTAGGCATGGCAGCAGGTGCCTGTAATCCCAGCTATTCAGGAGGCCGAGGCAGGAGAACTGCTTGAACCCAGGAGGAGGAGGCTGCAGTGAGCCAAGATCATGCCACTTCACTCCAGCCTGGGTAAAAGAGACTCCATCTAAAAATAAATAAATAAAAATAGACAAACAAACAAAAATGGTATATGTGGTAGATCTAAAAACAGTTTAGCATTCCTGAAGAAAACACTAAATACTATAGTGAGGAAGTAAGAAAAGATGAGGCTTCATCAGAAGATAAATAGAAAATATTTACCTAGTAAAACAACAGAATGCATTTATTATTGGTTGATTGATTGAATGACAGGGTCTCACTCTGTTGCCCAGGCTGGATTTGGAGTGCAGTGGTGTAATCTCAGCTCACTGCAACCTATGCCTCCTGGGCTCAAGGGATCCTCCCACCTCAGCCTCCCAAGCAGCTGAGACGACAGACACACAACACCATGCTTGGCTCATTTTTTTTTTAAAATTTTTTGGAGACATGAGATCTCACTATAATATTGTCCAGGCTTGTCTTGATCCTCCTGCTTCTGCTTCCTAAAGTGCTAAGATTACAGCTGGGAGCCACCACACCTGGCCCAACAATGGCATTTAAAATTAATGTTTATAAATCTACCCAGTGAACATAATGCTAGAAATGTCCCTTGTCTTCTCATCCCCAAACTTTAACAACAGCATATGCTTAATTTTGGAACATAGAAATTACAGATATGTCTTAGGAACTACACATCAATTAAATGCTGAGTTCATCTCTTTAGCTTTGTTTTGTATATATTCCAGGCAATGAACATAAATAGAAAGATAATCTTCCAATCTTTAAGAAAGTTCACATAAGGCTCAGAGTTTAGTGTTTCCTACTGAAAACTCTGTAATTCACAGAATATCAAACTTCAGCATTGTATTTTGTGATGTTCCTATTCCCTACTTTCTATATCATCTATGGTTTACCTGAGAGGCAGTCATTAACTTCAACACATTAAACTTTGAAGCAACTCATATGCTCTTTCATTAAACTATAATATCCTATATTAATTTCCTTTTCTGAGTTTGATTTTTCTGAGGTTTTGTTGAATGATGATTTTAAATGATCATAATACTGCCTCTGAGCCGTTATTGATAAAAGAAATAGTCTGGTTTCCACCACAGAGCATGCTCACAAGCAAGGAGAACACAGAAGCATCTCATTAACTCATGGGTTTGCTCTCCTAACTGAACCTATGGTTCACACAGGTCTACTGGTCCAGCCTTCTCTAAACGTAAAGCTGTTCTCACACAATTTTCCTCCCTCTCCTACCTTAACAACACTGGGAAACACCAGGCTATTTGAAGACAGGAGAGGCTCATCACAAAGACTGAAAGAAGATCTGCTAGACCCTTCTTCATGCATGGCCCAGAGGAAAGCAGAAAGGTTTTGCCTTTCCCTGAGTACTACTCAAGCAGGTTGGGCTTACACATTTAAGACTGGGGATAAAGTCAGCCACTATCAAACCTTTAATCTTCCATTTAGAAAGGGATAATTCTAAATTTGTTAGCTCCAGATGCTGGCTGTGCAACTCCATCTCTATCAGACTCCAAAGCAGGGAAGAATCTCCCCTGCCTACTGGTGTATGGGCCTGAGAGAAGTAGAACACAAGCAGGAACCATAATTTTAAGAAGTGACTGTAATACATAACTTCAGCTCTCAGGTATGTTATCAGAAATACATTAACATAAAAGTAACGGGCTATATATAAGAAAGAACTGTCAAGATTGTAAGTATTCTGTTTTACATACATCAATTAATAAAGAAATAAAAGAAAGAAAGAAGGTAAGGAAGAAGAAAGTAAGAAACAATGAACGGGAAGAAAATGAGCCAATATAAAGCCTTCAATTATTTTTCAGGAAGTTATTCTAAAGTTATTGTTCCTTTGTCACTTGAGTAAGACAAGATTGATTTCAGATGTAAGGATTGATGGCCCCTAGGCAAAGTAATTAATAGCTGGGAATGGGCAGAGTTGGGGCTGGCAGAATTAGCTTGCCAAACAGAAAGGTATCTAGCAGCCAAATTAGGGTATCCAAGGGGTTATGAAGAAGAATATAGCTTTGATCCAAGCTAGTATCAGTTTCTAGATAATCTCATCTAGTAGAAGGCACACTGTGGAAAGAATCTTAGTGTAGTGGCGGTACTTAAAGACAGCTGGTGGGAATAGTATATTTCCTTGAGATTCACCCTGTATATGAAAGAGCAAGAGCATAAAGACTCCCTGCTTGGGTGTAAGAAGCTATCGTCTCACCAGAACCCAGGAAAAAGAAGTTTGCTAGTATCAAACAGATTACCAACCATCAATCTCAGCAAACAGGGTGGCAATGGTAGGAGAAAGCTACAACATGTTGGCAGTTATGGACTCAACACAGGTACCTGATTACTGGGCTAAAAACACACAGATTAATCCCTATGTTAAGAATAGGATTATTAAATACCTTGGCTCAGGAACAGGTTGGGTAGTGTCTAAAGGTCAAAGAGCTTAGATATCAGAAACTAAGAAAGCAGCAATATTCTAACTGGTATATTAACAGGCTTTTCAGGAGATGTAAGTTGTAGTGGTGGGAAAGGCCACCAATAGAGAGGCCACTAAGATCTCCACTTAAAAAAAATAAATAAGTGAGTCCTTATTCACATAGGTGGTGTCATCCAAAATATACAATAGCACAGGAGTCAGCAAACTAAGTCCTGCTGCCTGTATTTGTATTTTAAAAAAAGTTTTATTGGAAAATAGGCATGCCCATTCATTTATGTATTGTCAATGGCGGCTTTTGTACTACCAAAGCAGAATTGTGCCAAGTTCCTAAGGCCTAAATATTTACTATCTGGCCCTTTACAGAAAAAGTGTACTGACCCCTGCATAAGAGTAGTACAATCTGGAAAGAATCCTAAGGATCCCCAACTTCCACCCCTCCCATTTATTTTATTCCTATTTCTCGGATCAGTTAAAATCTGGATGTTTTTTAAAAGTAAAATTTATACTAAAATGAAGAAAATAAATGAGTAAAGATCCTGAAATCCCAGGAAAGACAAAAATTCAAAACAAATAATAACTTAAATTGTGATAAAGCTGCATTGGTACTCAACCCACCCACAATTCCTAAAGGAAATTATAAAAGTAACATGTACCTCAACTTTATTGAAAAACATTTATAGTTTTTCTTTATTAATTAGTACTCAAGAGGAGATATCATTATTAGCAACGTTTTTATTTGAATGCTAAAACATAAATAGGCTAAGTGAACTGTTTCACAAACTGGGTCATAGATCCCAAGGAATCTGTAAATATGTACTAAGAAATTTTGGCATTTTCCAAAATAATTTGTAATTATTTTTCATGTAGGTTGTACTTTATTGTGTTAATGAGGGTGGTGGTTATAGCTATGTAAGAAATATAAGAAACTGCATTTATATTTGGTTAATACCACTATATACATTTAAGAAACTTTCTAGAGAAAGAAAAGGGTATGATTTTTCTTCCTTTTAGAGTTGTAAATACAGCAGTAAAATCTGAGAAATCCATATGAGAGTATGTTGGTGAAGAAAAGAGAAATAACATCCAAAGAATCATACCACTGTGGTTAATCAAACTCAGAAGTGACTTTATGATTCAAATACTATTAATTATTAAAACTTCCTAAAGCAAAGTTCAAACAAAATATTTAATCACCTGTAATAGTAATCACACATATGCCAAAAAATTCAAAAAACATTGTTTACTTGAAGTTAAAACAAAAGGACTTTAGCAAATTTTTTACATTACATTGAGCTTGTAGAACATAAACAGTTAAGTGCTTATCATGCTTAAGTTATCAAATATAATACATAAAATTACATACATTTTAAAAGCATGTTAAGTAACTCATTTTGTATAAATAGTAAAAACTTTAAAGTTTGTACTTTATACTATGATGTATCTTACTATTACAAACTTTATACTACTTATTAATTTACATTTTGAATAAGGACTGTAACTGTTTTGAAAGTAGAAACCTTGTAGATTTTTTACTTTTTACAAATTAAGATTCTAGGAATTACTGTCAAACTTCAGCATCTTGCAACTTTCCTCTGACAGAATAAAAAGCTAAAATGATACATGTATACACATACATGCATGTACATACATACTGTTACATCTATTCATCTCAAGGTTAAGATGGAAATGGAAAGAGAATTAGTTGAACAATTCTATAATAATTCTGCTTTCAATTTAATTTATAAACAAAAGGGAAAATATTTTCAGACATCATAACAATGCAATGTTACTATGCATACTATATAATACATCCTTAAATATTTATGAAAAAATTAATCCCTCAATAGATGTAACAAAACAAAGTACATGAATATATATATTACTCAAACAAATGGAAATAAAAATGGCAAACAAAAAAAAACCCATGGGAAACATTTAAAATTCTGAGGACATAAAAAAATTAAAATTAAAGATTTTAAAGAGGAGAAAATCTAAAGCTTTCAATGATAGACTTAAGACATTCTGATATACTGCCAGCTGGGATATATAAATCAACTTCACTTTTCTTAAAAAGTATATTTATGATATGAATCAATAGCTTTAAAATTTTTCATAGACTGATTGAAGAATTTCATTTGCAAGAATTCTAGTCTTTGGAAATAGAAATGTTGACAAAGTATTACACACACAGACACACTCACTGCTGTAATATAATAATGAAATATCGTAAACAACCTAAGGCCCAAAATTAAGGAAATGGCTAAGTAAATTACAATGTACACATACAAAGCAATATTACATTTGACAATTTTTAATAATATCAAAATATATTTATGATAGGGTAGATTCCCCCTTTTCAATGAGTAAGAAAAACTAGATGCGCAATATGATCTCAATTATGTAGCAGGGAAGGGTAGAGGAAAGACACAGAAACATGCCAAATTCTTCTAATTTTAGATACTTCCTTCATTTGCTAAAGTGTGCATGAAGAGGACTTAAAAAGAGAAACACTAAAAGAAAAAAAGAAATGGCCACTGAGTGACTGATCATTTGAATAACTACTACCAGTTACTCACAATTACAATAATCTTATCTATCAGTGAGACTTAACATCACTAACAGGAAAGCAGGGTTATAAAGAGGAAGAACATTCTGTAAAGGAGTCAAGATCAAAATAAAATCCTCTTTCATTATAAACTCAGACAAATAAAAAATCAGTAAGAATTATTTGTACTTGACTTTTAAACACCTTGACAAAATTAAACCACAAAAAATATTTCAAAAAATGAGTCACTCTGGGATTGGGAAAGCTTTTTACAATGGAGAAGAAAATATATGAGAAAGAAAATGAAGAATAAAAGAAGGGATAAACAGTATCAGCATCAGAATTAGTCCTATCTAACTTTTTAATAATATTACTGGAAACATACATAAAGCCTCTTTGGTTAGCTAATGAACAGATAGTAAAACGGTGAAGTGAAGAGATAAACAGCAGAATTATTTCTAAGTCTGTGAAGAGTGGTAAAAATGGTAGATATGATTTGACCAAAGTAAAGCATTTAGGGATAAATGGCAAAATATATTTATAGAACAAAACAATCATACCCTATCAGTCACTAGAAAAAAGGGAAACTTGAAAGCAATTGTTTTTTGCCATTTCCCTGTGAAGTCTTCTGCTTAATACTGTAACAAAATTCTGGGCATTATTAAGAATAGTAAAAACAAAATAAGTAAATATTTTTTAAGTTTAAAAATGTCACTATATTTTGGAATATGTGAGAGTAGTGCATGCCTCAGTCAGGTCCTTAAATAATCAGTTTACAAATAAAGCAGACTAATACAATTAACCTTTCACTACTGTCGTAAGGAAACATATGGTGAAAATTTATCAAGTGTCACAAAAATGAATTATATAATTTGTTTTTTTACAAAACATAAAATTAAAAGACATATAAAGTATGCTTCTCCAGTGACGGTTTTTTTGTTTTTGTTTTTGTTTTGAGACAGGGTCTCACTCTGTCACCCAGGCTGGAGTGCAATAGTGTGATCACAGCTCATTGCAGCCTTGACCTCAAAGGCTCAAGCAATCCTCCCACCTCAGCCTCCCAAATATCTGGGACTACAGGCCTGCACCACCATGCCCGGCTATTTCTTTTGTTTTTTTTTTTTACTTTTCATACTTTTTGTAGAGACAGGGTTTCACCACGTTGTCCAGGCTGGTCTCAAAGTATATACTCAAGCCATCCGCCTGCTTGTGCCTCCCAAAGTGCTGAGATTACAGGAGTGAGCCACCATGCCTGTCTCCAGTGAGACATTTTTAAGGTATGGCTCCATGTATATGAAGCTTCCAAACACCCAAAAGAATCTCACCAATCACCAATAACCAAGATCCTCCCTGATCCTGTGCTAGATAAATCCTTAAAGGAACTGGAAAAATTTTCTTTGGCATTCCTTAATTGAAAAGTAATTTTCAAATGTATTTACATTCAGACTATTAAATAATATTTTAATTATGCTACTACATTTACACAGCTCACTTAACATTAAATTCCTACTAAACTAATGCATTAAGGTAAAATTGTTTTACTGTTGCAAACTCAACAGTAAAAGTAACAGCAATAAGAAAAGTATTTTACTGGTTAATAGCACCAAATTACTAAATGTCTATATTTATTGTATATATAGAAATGAAGTAGAAAACTTTTTTAATTGTCAGAACCAGCTTTCACACATTTGAAAATATTTCACATTAAAAAAGCTATTGCCAACTTTTCAGTTAAATATGTATTTGTAAATGACGTTAGACTATATACAAACTACATAAACAGATATATGACTTTTTTATACAAGAAAATAATATCACAATGAACAATTTATACAAAGTTCTTGTCAGCATTCTTCATCCAGAAATCTTTGTTCTGTTGTCGCCTCTAAAGTATCAGCAACATCACAAAGGTACACATGTAGGTAACTAGATACTGTAAAAAACTATATACAAGCTTTTCACTGATTTACTCACTTATTCATCCAATACACTTCATAAAACACTTTTATTGTGTTCCAATGACAATTTACAAACTCAGACGGCCAAAAGAAGTTCTGACCAAGCTCATACAAGGCCAATATATTCTTCTGGAATGCTATGTTTAATACACCAAAAAATGCACTCTGGCGGGAAGTATTTGAACTAATAATTCAAGCATACTTTTTGCTTAACAGACATTTTTTAAGTAAATCTTTTTAAAGTCAGAATTAAATAATCAAAGCTATCTGAGGAAAACTTCAAGCACTTTTTCTGCCCTACATAGTAGTTAGTGATAATGGAAAAATATGTGAGGAGATAGAATCAAACTTTATAACATTTTGCTCAATTATTTTTAATGAAGTGATTAAAGAGAAATGATAGTGGAGAATATTAAGTAGTAAACAACTAAGAGGCTCAGAAAACCTCTTTTAAAAAAAAGCATTTGCAATGCAAATAAATAAAAGCAATCTGGAAAGCCAAAAAAATATTCACCTATTAGGGCATGTTAAGCCACCCATGGTCTAAACTTGCTTCTAAATAAGATCACAAATACTGAAAAAAGACCTACAGAAAAAAAGTTTAAGTATAAAGCTGATCAGATAGGTTTGAATTCTGGCTCTTCCCACTACTAGCTAAGGAATATTGAACAATTAAATTTAACATTTCAGTACCAGATTCATTATCTGGGAAAGATAAACATTATCTAATTTGTACGGTTTTCTGTGAGTATCCAAGAAATAGTGCCAGCAGAAAGTATTCATCGAAAGTTTAAATGCTACAGAAATGTAATATATATTGTAAGAAGAAAGTAGGGATGAGAGGACATACAAAGGAAACAATGCAGACTCAAACTGAGGTAAAGGGAAAGGAGGTGAGAAATTTTGAAAAACAGCACTATAAGAACAGTATTCATTGTGAAGCTTAAATTATTCGAATGTACAGGGTAAAGAACATCATTCTTGATGTTATGTCTTCTGGAATAAAATATTAATCACACTGAACATTTTAATATCTGTTCTTTAAAATCAATAAACTTGAACCAGATTTACATTAGTGCTTATTGCATGACCCAGAAAACAAAACCAAACAAATTACAAAGCAGCAATAAAACAACAACTCAGTAAGTTTTTAGAATCTAACTTTATTTTTTTTTAACTATGAAAGAATTTTGTGGACACTGTCTTCATGCAGCTGCTAAACTTTAAGATCTCAGATTCAAGGAAAGAAACCTAAATAATGAGAGTACTGCAAATTCATTTGGCTAAATTACAACCCCTAAAGCATAATGTTGTGGGTTTTTTTTTTTAGCATATTGAATTTGAAATTGGAAAAAAAATAATCCTAGTATTGCAGTATGGGTTTCTAAGAATTATAATCTTCCTACTAATTAAGTAACAAGGTCTTCATACAGTCCACGTTCCATGACCGCAATGCCATTAAATATACATAGATGCTAATAACAAAAAAAAAGTTATCCTCACAGACTTGGGGCAAAAACACTTTTAAAGAACTCAGGAGTCACTGAAAAAAAGAACTGCAATAGAAATTAGAAGACACTTATTTAAAAAATAACAAAACCATATATAACAAAGCCTGTGAAGTATAGATAAAGCAGTAATTAAAGGATAATTAATGTCCTTAAGCACTTAAAGTTTAAAAGATAAAAGGCTGAAATTAATAAGAAGGTATATAAATTTAAAAGTTAAAAGTCAGCAGAATACATAATCAATAAAGCAAAATTAAAATGTAGAAGGAACAACAGACAGTTACAAAAATAAATGAAATAGTAAACAGCATACAAGAGAAAGTAACAGTAATATAAAAAACTGGTTCCTTTTCAAAAACATTAATGAAATTGCTAATCTCATTACAGGGTTAATCAAGAACAAGAGAAGCATAAATAAAAAATATTAAATATTTAAAATGAAACAGCAAATAATGCATACATTAAACAGATGAGAGAATATTAAGAACTTTACACCAATGAATAGGAAAACACAGATGACTTAGATGAATTCACAGAAAAATACAATGTATCATCTAAAGAAATAAACAGACTCTAAATGGTCCTTTAACAACTAAAAAACATTACATCAAAAGTTAAAAATGCTCTCATATGCAAGAAAAAACAGCCTTGATAGGTTATAGATGAATTTCACTATGCATTCAAGAAACACAAGTCTAATCTTATACAAAACTTCCAGAGAAAGGAGAAAAGGTATAAAATCAACTCATTTTTTTAAAAAAGGGCAATTACAGGCCAATCTCACTTCCTGAACAAAAATGAAAAATGCCAAAACTAAACATTTTTAAACTAATCCAGAAAGTATAAAAAAGATATAACATGACAAGGTCTATTTTGATTAAATTTAGGAAATTATATAAATATAATTCACTACATTAACAGATTAAAAGAGAAAAAAACTATACAGTCATCATCTCAATAAACACATTTAATATAACTCAATATTTGTGCAAGATATAAACTTTTATACAAAAAATATAACTTTCTAAACATAATAAAAGGCATTCACAAGAAAAAAAGAGTAAGAATTAAAGGTAACACTTGAATGTATTATTTTCATGATTGGCAACATTACAAGAAAATGCCCATTATCAGCACTGTAGATTCTAGCCCACGAAAAGCCAAAAGAAGAAATAAAAGGTGTAAGGTTTGGAAAAGAACAACAAAAGCATTATTATTTGCTGAGAATGATTATCTCTTTTAAAAATACCTAAGAATCTACAAGTAAGTTATCAGAATTAAAAAGAATGTTTAATAAGCTTTCTAAACAAATATATGAAAGACAAATACAAAAGACAACTGCATTTCTATATATAAGCAAGAGATAGAAAATGAATTTTAAAGTACCAAGACTACACATAAGAAAGTTACAGGGAAGATTTCAAAACTTTGAGAGACATTAAAGAAGAGTAAAATATAAGGAGAGGTATTCCATGTCTTGGACATAAAGTTAAATTAAAATAATTAGATCAATTCCAATCAAAATACACACAAGATTTCTTATAGAACATGACAAACTGATTATAAAATTTCTAAGAGAGACCTATGTGACATGTCTTAGATTATTAACTACGAAGACTTATCTAAACTTACAGCAATTAAGGGAAGCTTTAGGACTACTTGATCAATGCAACACAATAGGGGGTTCAGAAGCTGACCCATACATACATGGAAATACAATTTTAAGACCAAGTAGACACTGAAAATCAATGGTTAAGAAAAACCCATTCAATAACTAATGATGAGATTGTTAATCACAGAAGGCAAAAATAATTAGATCCTTATCCCAAACCCTGAATGAAAATTTAATCAAGGTACAGATAGGTATAAAGACCTAAATGTGAAAGATAAAACTTTAATACTTAAACAGACAAAAATGAATTCTAGGAGACTTTCTTAAACACGAAACACACACACACACAAACCATAAGATAATTTCTACTAAATTAAAATTAACTATTTCTATTTATCAAAGACACCATAAATCACAAATTTGAAGAAGACATTTGTGATGCACTTAAGAAGCAGATCAGTATCAGAACATATAAAGAATCTTGAAGAATCCAAAGTAAAATCATGAATGCATCATATACATATAAAAATATATTTATCTCACTAGCGGTTTAGAAAATGTAAATTAAAATTATAAGATACCACTGCACATCCATGACATGGCAAAATTTAAATCTAAAATGAGGGACACAATAGCCAGGCACAGAGAAACAGCAAAACAATGGAAACTCTCATACTCTGATTGTGGGAATATAATAATGACAGAATAATTTTGGAAAACATACTGAATTTATCCTATAAAGTTGAGCATAAGAATACACTGTGATCTTGCAATCCTACCCAAACATACCCAAGAGTAGTGTTTCTCAAGCTATCCACTGTGAGCAAACACTTGTTTTTCTTTGTTTCTAATCTTTTGCTAATCAATACTTATGTAAAATACAGCGACAATGAATTACTAAATTCTAAAATACTAAATTTGTAAAATGAATCACTGCAAAAGCGATCATGTGCTTGGATGTTGCTGTAATATTAAGTTGCCACAAAATTTTCTAAAAGATCTCCTTATTGGTACTTATTTTGTTGTAGACTAGTGATAGCTTACAGATCACCACTGGTCCAGGGGGAACATTTTAGAAAGTATTGTGCTAGAGCAGTGTTATCTAAAGAACTTACTGTAATAAAAGAAATGTTCTATATCTGTGTTGTCCTCTATGTCTATTGCCATACGTGGGCTATTAAGCACAAATAAAAGATGAATAACTGACTTTTAAAATTTCATTTAAATCAAATAAAATTTAAATGTAAGTAGTGATATATGGCTAGTGGCGACTGTTGTAGATAGTGCAGTCTCAGAGTAATTCTTGAACATATGCACCAAGATAATTTATACATAATAAAAGAAGTTCATTGGACTGATCCAATGGGCGCAGTGGCTCATGTCTGTAATCCCAGCACTTTGGGAGGCCAAGACAGGACAATCGCCTTGAGCTTAGGATTTGAGACCAGCCTGGGCAACATAGTGAGAATTTGTCTCTACAAAAACTAAAAATAAGTCAGCACAATGGCACCCACCTGTAGTCCCAGCTACTCAGGAGGCTGAGTTGGGCGAATCACTTGAGGGCCAGGAGGTCAAGGCTGCAGTGAGCTGTCATTGTGCCACTGCATTCTGGCCTGGGTGACAAAGCGAAACACTGTCACAAAAAAAAAAAAAAAAAAAAAGAGAGAAGAAAAAAAAACTTCATTGGCTCAGTATTCCTAACAGCAAATAAATAAACTTGAAATAAATGCCCATCACTTAATAGGATGGATAAATTATAATATATTTAAATAGAATGCTTCAAATCAATGAACGTGAGCAAACTATAGCTACACACACCAACATATGTATGAATCTTAAATAATATAATACTGGGTGAATAAGCCAGATAATGCATACAATGTAGGTCCCTTTATATAAATTTGATAACCAGGCCAAACTAAATATACTGTTAAAGATGAATAGACTATACAACTATTTTTTAAAAAGCAAGAGATGATTAAACACAAAATTCACATTAGTAGAATGCAGAATAAATTCTCTTGGTGCATATGTTCAAGAATTACTCTGAGGCTGCACTACCTCTGGGAGGAGTCAAACAGATAGAATAAGAGAGCAACACAGGATAATAAAATGTTTATATTCTCATTATTATGGTATTATAAGTTCATAGATATTTATTTTATTATTAAGCTTCAAAATTTACCATATGTATCTTATTTTGTATTTAATATTAGGCAATAATTTTTTAATGTAAATGCAAAAGTATTTTATAAAAACAGTGGTACTGAGACACAATTGTTATGAAAGAAAAGGGCATCATATAATTAAAAACTCATCAATTCAATAAGAAGATAAAATAGTTATCAACATATATGCACCTAACAATAGAGCCCAAAAATACATAAAGCAAAAACTCAGAATTACAGGAGAAATAGACAGATCAACAATAATAATTGGCATTGTCAACATTCCACTTTCAATAATGAACATAAAAATCTAAATGGAAGATGAGTAAGAAAACAGAAAGCTTCAACAACCCTATAAACTAACTAACTAACAGACAACTATAGGAGCCTCCAACCTAAATGGCAGAATACACATTCTTCTTCTTCATTATGTTTTTTTTTTTTTTTAGATGAAGTCTTGTTCTGTTGCCCAGGCTGGAGTGCAGTGGTGTGATATTGGCTCACTGCAACCTCTACCTCCTGGGTTCAAACGAGAGTATACACATTCTTCTAAAGTAAATACACAGTATTTTCCAAGATAGATCACATGTTTATGGTATATAAAACAAATATCAATATATAGAAATATCAATATATTTTTTAAAGTTTGAAATCAAACAAACTGAGTTATCAGACCATATGGAATGAAATGAGTATTTAATAGAAGAAAATTTGGAAAATTCATGAATATGTGCAAATTCAACAACATATTCCTAAATAATCAATAGGTCAAAGAACAAATGACAAGTAAAGCTAGATATACCTTGACATAAATGAAGATGAAAACACAGCATATGAAAACTTACAGTATGCAAAAAAAAGCAGGGCTAAGAAGGAAATTTATAGCTGTAAATATCCACAATAAAAAAGATCTCAATAACAGTCTTCTACCATAAGAAAAAGAAGGTGCAAACTAAATCCAAGGAAAGAAGAAAATGAAGATTACAACAGAGATAACAAAACTGGGGCTAGACCAAAAGAGAAAAAAAAACCCAACGAAACCAAAAGTCTGTTCTTTAAAATAATCAACAAAATTTACAAACCTTTAGCTAGACTACCCAAGAAAAAAAGAGAGAAGACTAAAATTAGGAATGAAAACAAGAACGTCACTAACGACTTTATAGAAATAAAAAGCCCAGGACTAAATGGCTTCACTGACGAATTCTACCATTCAGAGAAAATTAATGTCAATCCTTATCAAGCTCTTTAAAAAAACAGAAAAGAATACTCCTGAACTCATACTGTGAGACTAGCATCTCTTGATACAAAAGCCAAACAAATCCCAAGAAAACTACAGACCAATAACTCTTATAAGTATAAATTCAACAATACTCAACAAAACACGATAAAATGAAACCTAGAGGAATTATTATATCATAATTGTCATATTAAACCATATGATCATCTTAACAAATGCAGAAAAAGCATATGACAAAAAATAACATCCTTTCATCTCTCTCTCTCTCTCTCTCTCTCACACACACACACACACACACAAACACACACACACACATTCAACGAACAAAATACCAGGAAATTTCCTCAGCCTGACAGAACATCTGTGAAAAACCCAAAACTAACATAATGCTTAAGGTTAAGACAGTAAAAGTTTTCCCCTAAGATCAGGAACAAGAATAGGATGTCTGTTCACATCTCTTATGTTCAATATGGTACTAAACATTTCAGCCAGGAAAACTGGGTGAAAAAAAGAAAAACAGAAATGAAATGGCATCCAGATTAGAAGTAAAACGATCTCTATTTGCAGATGACATAATCTTATGTATAAAAAATCCCAAAAGAATTCACTAAAATATTTTAGAGCTAACAAGTTCTGCTGCAAAGGTGCAGAATACAAAATTAATATGCAAAAAAACAATTGTATTTTTAAACACTAGCAATGAACAAACCAAAAATGAAATTAAGAAAACAATTCCATTTACAATAGCATTAAGTGGAATAAAATACTTATGAATAAATTTAGCCAAGAAGTGCATGACTTGTCCACTGAAAACCACAAAACACTGTTTAAAATATTAAATGAAATGTACAGAAATGAAATAACACACAGTGTTCATAGACTGAAAGAGTTACTATTGTTAAGATGGCAATAATTCCCAAACTGATCCACAGACTCAATACAATCTCTTATTAAAATTTCAACAGTCTATTTTTCATTTTCAGAAAGGGACAAGCTGATCTTAAAATTCATATGAAAATATAACGAACCCTAAATAGCTAAAACAATCTTAGAAAAATCAAGAAACAAAAACTATAGTTAGGAAACATACTCCTTGATTTCAAAGCTTACTACACAAACCTACAGTAATCAAAACAGTGTAGTATTCATATAAGGAGAGACATACAGACCAACAGGACATACTGAAAGCCTGAAATACACCCATATGTCTTTGATTAATAGATTTTTGACAGGAGTGCTAAGGCAATTAAATGGGGGGAAATAGTCTTTTCAAGAAATAATGTAAATTTTCATAACCTTGGATTAAGCAATGATTTATTAAATTATCACCAAAAGTTAAAGTAACAAAAGAAAAAATGTAAATTAGGCAAAATTTTTGTGGATCCTAAATCCACAAAAGAAAGTGAAAAGACAGCACAGCACACAGAATGGGAAAAAATATTGCAATCATATATGATAAGGGTCTAGTATCCAAAATGTACAAAGAACTCTTATAATTCAATAAAAAAAAGATAATGAAAAGGCAAACCTCAAAAAGTGGAAAAGGATTTGAATAAACATTTCTTTAAAATGGAAAAGGATTTGAATAAATATTTCTCTAAAGAAGGTATGGAAATGGCTAACAACCATATCATGAGCCATCAGGAAAAGCAACTTAAAACCAAAAGAGAGAAAATTTCAACCTCACTAAGATGGCTGAGAAACTGGAACCCTCAGATACTACTGGTGCCAATGTAAAATGGTGCAGCCACTTTGAAATACAGTTTGGTAGTTTCTCGGATGTTAAACACAGAGTCACCATGAGACCCAGCAATTACATTCCTAGGAATGTGTTAAAGTATATGTTAACACAAAAACTTGTACACAAATGTTTACAGCCGCCTAATCCACAACCAAAAAATGCAAGCAACCCAGATATCCATCATGAAATACTGATGAATAAACAAAATGTGGTATATCCTTACATGAATAATTACTTAGCCATAAAGGAGACTGAAGTACTGATGCACACTAACATAGAAATGAAACCTTATGCTAAGTGGAAGAAGCCAGCACAAAAGGTCACATATTATCTAACTCCATTTATATGAAATGTCCAGAATAAGCAAATCTAAAGAGTTAGAAAGTAGACTAGAAGTTGCCAGATAATGTGGGAAGGAGGGAGGTACTTGGAAGTTACTGCTAACAGGTATGGGGTTTCTTTTTAGGGAGACAGAAATATTCTGGAATTAGATTTGGTGATAGCTCCACAAAAATGTGAATATACTGAAAACCAATGAATTGTATACTCTAAAATGATGAAAATTGTGAATTTCATGCTATATAGATTTTACCTCAATAAAAAATGATAAAATCCACCCCTCTACCCCACAGAAAGCAAGTACTACAGTACTAGGTATACAGTAATTATACTCAACAAATTTCAGTTATTTTTCCTTTTTGCTTTCTTGTTCAAAAGATATTGCCATAGTCATAACCAGTTGGAAATACAGCTGGAGTGTAAAACCACAGCGTAACAATTATTGTATGGCTAGCTCCCACCCACATTTCCATAAATTTCCAGTGCTATCCAAATTCCTCCTTGGTACAAAGCAAAGTAAAGAATGGATGATGCATGAAATCCACTCGCCACAAGATTTCTAACTTCTAAAGAGCTAAGGAGCTGTCCAATTTCTGGATACACATCACTGGGCTGCTGAGAATCAGTGAATACAAAGGTTGATACCACTGTCTAGTCAAACTACAGTCCTGTCAATCCATCACATGTTACCAGAAACTCCCAGCAACCACAGGAAAATGCTCCTTTTTTTCCATTTCCCACAATGTGGTCAATATCACTCTTGCTGGCACCACTTCTCAGACACTAATATCACTAATGAAATCCTATTTCTTCACTCCTCCTGCCTCTCCCTTTGAGCACTGCAGTGCTTTCTGGGACTACACAATAATTCATGGTAGAAGAGTGGACTAGAGTACTCCAACATCCCAGGATGAGACAGGGCAATTTTTCACAGAGAGGCTTATCTCATACCCACCCTAGGAAATGTATTCACTTTTCTTTTCTCAAGGGAGCAAAGAAGTAACTTCAGGCCCTCTGGGGGACTTTTCAACCACAGAGTTTCCCCCTGAGTACATTCAGTCCCTCTTTTTCTACTCCATTCTTTCCTCTTTTGTGGTTTTCTTATCATTTGTCTCTTTCCAAACAAGACATGTTACTTTGACTCTCCTTTTGAATATGTTCTCCCTGATTCCTGGAAAGCCTTACTCTTCTCTACTGTCCAACTCCAAACCAGCAAACTGCTCTTCATTCTTCATGTCAGTCTTCCTTGAAGAAGACTTTTCTCATGTCCCAAAATAGATTTGAGGGCTTATTTTCTCAGTTCTTATTTTCTCATAAAACTCTCCACTAAAGCATCTGCCAGGTTGTATTATAATTGTTGATTTTCAACACAGGCATGTGCATATCCTCACTAAACTATAAATTCTTCAAGGGCAGATGTTGTGTTTTACTCATCTTTGTAATCCCAGCATCTGATAAGTAGTAAGCACGTAAAAAATCATTTCTTAAATAAATGGGTGGGAAACAAAAAGGCCTATCAGGAGCCTTAATATATGCTAATGTTTCTCAAGTCCTACTGAAACGGACCAGGCACTGTGTCCACAACTTTCTATGCATTATCTCTCTGAATCGTCCAAAAAACCGTGAGGAGGTAGTTAATAACCTTTTTTTGAACAAGTAAAATGATACTTTACAGAGACTGAATATTTCAGGATCTGAACTTAATCATCACCAAAGCTCATCTTACCCACATTAGACTTCAAAGGGAAAGGACAATTAATAAATTGATTTAAGAGGATCACTTCAAGAGAGCATATTTAAGTTGGGAATTATCTATAGTATCTTACTAGAGGCTTCTTTGTGAGACTTTCTAAAATAAATAATCCTATGTATGAGATCTCTGAAACAATGGTTTCTCTAGTTTTGCCGCTTTTGTAACTCATGTCTTTGTACATGCTGTTCCCTTAATCTAGGGAGCCCTTATCATCTTATTCAATTGTAGAGTCCCAACTCATAATTTAAGATTTAGCTAAGGTATCACTTTGGACTTGGGGCCATTCTGCCAAAGGAGGTATTCTCATTATAACTAGTTGCTTGCTGTTCCTTACAATTACTTCATTAATGCACACTCTAGATGACCTTAAACATTTATTTACATGTCAGTCTCCCCTAGTCACTCTAAATTTCTTCAAAGGCAGAGTCCCTTTCTTATTCATCTTTGTACCCCTAGTGTCTGTGTGGCACAAACAGAAACATTTATCAAGACACTTGGTAAAAATATTGGTCAACGATTTCTACACCTCCCAATTTGGCCTTCTGGTAGATTCAGGTACTATCTGCTTAATTCTGGCCAAGCAGGATGTAAAAAACATCTAGAATTGCCATTGCACATGTTCCTTTTAAAAACTTCCCTTCATTGCAGAATGCTTACTTCAATTCAGGTTAGTATGACCTTTAGTAAAGCTCATGGTCTTAGTGATGGCTTGAGCTAGATTTGAAGGTGCAAAATCAAAACAAAGCAAGAACTTGATAATCTTGGTGATCGACACTAAAAGTAAAAAGACAAGCTTCTTACATGATCATAAAAGTAAATGAGTGCATCATTAACTAAGAAGGGGAAAATTGAGAATGGCCAGGATGATCTGATAAGAAGTGACACCTGATTTGGAATTTGCAGTGAAACTATGTTGGGGAGGGGGTGGATAAGGCAAGAGGCACTGTACAAAAGAAAGCATGTGAACAAAGACAAGGAGACCTGAAGGAGCACAACATAATCTTGAAGAGGAAGTGGGTTGGTGAGCTGCAGTGAAAGACAAAATAAGGGGAAAAGTAATGGGAGAGGAGGCTGGAGGTCTAAGTTTACATAAGATACAAAGATGAAGGACTTGTATGTCAGACTGAAACTAGGATTTTACATAAACCAAGACAAAAGTTTTTTTTTAATCAGGGTAGTGACATAACTAGGTTTATGTTCGGGAACAACTCAGCAAAAAACAGAATATGGACCAAAGTACAGAAAAGTCAGCAGCAGATTAATTAGCTAAGGAAACTACTTACTACCATTCTCTAGTCAAAGAATGAGCTAAAGTAGCAGCAATATGCATAACACAAAGATAGAACTGAGTAGATTTAGGAATTAGGAAGGAGAACAATTCTATATGATTTGGTGATAGGCTGACTATGGAGGTAAAGAAGGAGTGGAAGAGGACTATGATATTTCTAACTTGGGAAATTGGGGTAGACAGGGATGACACCACCCAATCAAGTAAAAGTAAGAAAAAGAGGTTTGTGAGAGATGTTAATGAGCAATTATATAAATACTGAGTTTGAAGGACCTCAGGAACCTACTGCTAACCACTCAGCCTACAACTTAATCACATGCTGAATTATTTTGATGTGTTTAAGTGGACTTCTCAACCAATCACAAAATCTTTGAAAATCTTGTATTTTATTTCCTACATAACATTACTATTGTATAAAAAGCCTTCATTAAGACAACAATAACAACAAACCCTTGGTGAACAGTTTGATTTGTGTGAACTATGACTGTGTACATAAATTAGGAAACAATTTTATTATCCATTCTAAGATTAAGAGGGGAAGTTTTCAAAATTTCTAGATTGCTATATACAACAAAGTCTAATATGCTTAATAGCATAAAGGCAATAGAGAAAGAAGAGAAATGACATTTCCTCTTTACATTTACCAGTAGGTAATAGTCTATCTGCCCTTTATCCTAGAGCAATTAGTGTCCAGTATACTTGAGAAAGTGACCTAATCCAAGTTGTTTTTTATTTACCAGTCATAAGCACTATGGGGTCAGATATTAGCTCTGCCACATTCTGTATAACCTTGAGCAAGTTACTAAACTGAACCTTTAATTTAAATCTATAGAGAAGCATAAAAAGACCTATCTCACAGATAAGGATTAAATGTCATACATACATATACATATGTGTGTCTATATCTATGTCAGGCATATGATAAGCAACCAAATTAATGTCTTTCATTCCTTCATGTGTTCTTCATAAGAGGGGAGATAAATCTATATATACTTACATATTTTTTAATATGAACATTTTAGATGTTATATTTTAAAGTAATGTTCAAAGTTAGTAAAGCACAGTGGTTAATAAGTACGGAAATTAAATCTCATTTAAAATTCACTACTCATGTAACTTTGGTTGAGTTCTCCAAAATATGCTTTCTCATCTGTAAAATGGGATTAAAAATTGTACTGAATTT
This sequence comes from Cacajao melanocephalus, assembly GCA_963573385.1. Taxonomy (NCBI): domain Eukaryota; kingdom Metazoa; phylum Chordata; class Mammalia; order Primates; family Pitheciidae; genus Cacajao; species Cacajao melanocephalus. The sequence goes on along the minus strand of CAUYLG010012243.1, from coordinate 67,021 downwards.
GAAGGTGACTGTGTGGATATAAATGACATAATGCATGCACAGTATGTATTTACTATTTACCAGTTAGTATGCTTATCAAAAAGTAAGCTGCTATTACAACCATTATACTCCATTTTGTCAAATAGGAAAATATGATACACCTCTTATTACAGAGACAAAATGATATATTTGTGTGTGTGTGTGCACATGTGTGCCCTTGAGGAATACAGAGGACGAAGTCAAACGGAACCAAGAAATCGAATTCAACAGTCACAAAACAATATACTATAAAAAGCAGTATAATCTTATAGTAAAACATAAATGAGCTTTTACTGAGAAATAAGAGGTAGCAGGAAAATCACCAACTAAATTTTAATCTTTGTATAGTAATTAATGAAACTATTATTTTTACATAAATTTGGATGACCACAGGAGACATAAATCATTTTCATAAGGTATTTTCATGTAGTTTCCCAGAAATAAGGACGTTAAGAATAACAGATTTTACATAATAATATTTACTGAACTAATTTTGTTTTTAAGAAAGAAATACACAGATGAACATTAATAGGTACTTTTATTATACGAATGAATAATAATAACAATAGCATATATTTTTCCCACACAGAAAAGGTATTTCTGACTTACCCATTGATCATCTTATAAATATTCATTTCCTCTTAGCAACAAGTATTCTTCACTGAATCATCTAGCTTATTTTACCTGGTCTCCCTTGACTTCTAACAACATATTTGATGAGAAAGTTGACTAAAATATACGGCATAATACTTGACTAGGAAATTTTTTCTTCTGTGTTTAAAAAAGTCACAGGACTCCTAGACTTACAACCTGGTTTTGAGTGTCATGCTATAAAAACATTTATGCTTAATACTAAACAGTTCAGCCCCATGGGCATAGTCCTTCATTAATCCAGATCTAATAATTGGAAATAAGATAATGGCATGTCCCCACTAGTCTAAAGTTCAATTCTAAATTTATCTGTGAAGTAAACCAGCAAAAATAAATTAAGACCATAACAAGATTTGCAAGGAAATGTTTAGTCAAATTTTACATATTATTTTCAAGCAGTTTTTAAATTCTTTTAAAAGCATAAATTTACATAATACCACTTAATACGTGCATTACAAATAAGCTTTATTCAGATATACAGATGACTCTTCTTGGAGACAGTTCATATCACTACATACATCTGAAGTTAAACTGCATATATTTTAAATTTAATTCTGTAAGTCTTGCTTTCCCAAAATTCACAATGGATCCGACCTCAGTTATTCTGAGTTAGAGATATTTTCAAGTAGCTATCAATGAAAATCCCAGTTTGACCTATTCAACACTTAAATAACTGCAGGTAAGTTAATATTATGTATTTTGCATATCATATGTACTGACAGATCCAGGATATAAAATATTTATTTCTCTCTGTCACCCAGGCTGGAGCACAGTGGAGCAATCTAGGCTCATTGCAACCTCCACCTCCCAGGTTCAAGCGATTCTCCTGCCTCAGCCTCCCAAATAGTTGAGACTACAGGTGCATGCCACCACGTCCAGCTAATTTTTTGTATTTTAGCAGAGACTAAAATACATAGTTTCATTGTGTTGCCCAGGCTGGTTGAGAACTCCTGAGCTCAGGCAATCTATTGCCTCAGCCTCCCAAAGTGCTGGGATTACAGGCATGAGCCACCATGCCCGGCCTAAAATATGTACTTCTAATGACTTATTTCCTTCAATTAAAATGATCAACCCAGTACAAATAACTTTTTTTTACAATCCTGATGCTTAGTAACATCTACAGCACTTAGCTGATATTTTATAGATGGGTAAAAAATTAGTAGGCAACATATGGTGAGTCAAGTATCACTGAACAGGGAATAAGAAAACCTGCTTCTAGGCCTAAGGCAGAACTGGTCCATAAAGCTAATCCATATAAAGCTCTAGAGCAGTGATTCTCAAACTTTAGTAATGAACAGAAAACGATGAGGGAATGCTTGTTCAAATCTAGATTCCTGAGCCCAAGTAACTAGAAATTCTAATACAATAAGATTAGGGTGGAGCCCAGTAGTCTGCATTTTAATAGGCAACTCAGGTGATTCTTATACAGGTGATCTAGGGGGTCATTCATTTCCAGAGCACTCACAAACCCCCTGAAATACATAAACAAGCCCATACAAAATCTAATGATTTTTCTACACCCCAAAATCTAATAATTTCATCAGATTTCAAAGGGAGCCAAGACCTGAAAAATGGTAAAGGCTACACTGCCTCAGGAGGCTCTAAATCCTAGGTACAAATAAACCTGACCAGCTACCGGATCCCTTTATTTGTAAAATTTCTTTCAACAACACTAGTTAGGTTCCTTTTTCCCTTTTTCATATGTACAGGCAGTCACATTGCAGTCTTTGTAAAATTACCAAATATGAGCAAGGAAACTATTAATATCACAATTTTCTTTAGAAGAGATTTGAGGTTTGCAATTTTTCTTATTTCATTTGTAGCTTTTTTTTTTTTGGCCCTCCTTCATCTTCCTAAATTTGTTGCTTTATTTTACTCTTCGTTTAATGTAGATTGCAGAGGATCAACAGAACTGTTTTTTAGAATAATGTACTAAAGTTTGATATGGTAAATTTTACAAACTATTCTTATTTTTGAAAGTTGGTCTAAATATCTTTATGTATCCAAGGGCATTACTTTAAAAAAAAAAAAGGCTCTTTGGCCTCTTGTTTGCAGTTCTCTATAGCTTACTCATAGCTGTGAGAAATGTTTTTTCTGTAAGTCATAAATACCTTTGCTTCCTCATAGAGGCATATGCTTCTCATCAGTCATAAAAAGGAGGATGCAAGTTTAAAATGTTATACAGGCACTAAAAATAAATGGTAGGAAAAATTGCCAAGAAAGGACAGAGATGTATCATCACTGAACTCTCAGTGTAAGAGTGCCTTGACCACCAGTATGTTTAGTTTTTATTTTTTTTTAATGGCTATTATGTAGAAAAGAAAGAGAGGAAGAAAAACATATCTTTTCTGAACCACAGTACCACCTAACAATTCTCATTATTATGGTGTTTACTATTTATATCCACACAGATTCTTATAAAAGAGAAATTCCACATCTTTTGAAAGCAAGAATATTATATGCTAATGATGTATCTGCAACTAAAGTACTTTTCAACTTTTATTTTAGGTTCAGGGATAAATGTGCAGGATTGTCAGAGAGGTAAAGTGCACGTCACAGGAGTTTGGTGTACAGATTATTTTGTCACCCAACAAATAAGCATAGTACCCAATATATAGTTTTTTGATCCTCTCCCACCTCCCAACCTTAATTTTTTAATTTTTTGTAGAGATAGGTTCTCACTATGTTGTCCAGGATGAATGGAGTAAGGTGCTCTGAATCAAACTAGACAATATCCTAGTATTACAGACCACTGCATTGCCTTTTACAAAATAAGAAGCAGGAATATGTGCCCAAAGTCACTTTTTCTCAAACTAAGTAACAGATATTTTGAAACATAACTGATAGGCCAGGACCCTGTGCTTAACTGATACTCACCAGATAATGTCATTTTAACATATAACTCCTTAAAACATAGTAACTCTTTATAAAACATAACTCCTATTCCACAGTATTTTCATATAGACTCTATAACTAATCTTGAAAATAATGAAATTAAAACATACACAGCAGTAACCCATATAATAAAATGAATATATTCAGACATTAGATGAAAATGGAATTTCTATATGCAGAATAACTTTTCATTAGTTTATATTTAAAATTTCAGAAATGATTTACCCTCATTTCTGCTTACAATTCAAGCAACAGTGACTTCTGACATTTTAAGCCTTGAATTTTTTTGTGTCTCTTTTAGCCCAGGATAGGAAGTGACTTCACAAGCACTTAAGTACATCAGAAGAGCTTTAAGTACATCAGAAGAGCTTTCTATTTAAATCAATTCTTTAGTGAAATCTTTTCACCATTTACTTCACAAACTTTGCATATTCAGTATTTTATGTATCAAATTTCTTAAAATTTGTCACAACAATAAAGTAAAAATAGTACATGTCCCTAGGAGACAAAACCACAAATATATATCAGAAAAAGAAATGATGTTTAAAACATACAGGAGACATTGTACCCTCAACTATAAATAATGCAAAAAATATGAAATGGGATACCTAAAGAAAAAGATTTTTCTTATAAATCAAAATATGCTCACACCACCATATTATATTTTGAAGAAAGATTATCTCTATTTTTGAGATGACAGATCTAAGGTTGTAAAGTAGAATACTTGTTTTCAGCTCTCAGCTATTATTTTTGTCTGTAGTCTGCTGCACTATCTTTCTCCTTTGCCATATGCATTGTAGGTGGGATGTTTCCTCTTGTTACTATGTCTAGCTTTGCAGACTCAATTTTCAAACAGTTTATTTACTTCTCAAAGTGTGATCCTATAATTGCGCTTTGCTGTCCCCAAGTCAAAGTAAGTATTAGGAAGTGTACTTAGTTTTTCTACTTAATTTTGTTTTTGAAATAAAAATCAAACTCTTTGTTAACCTGGGATAATTTAAACGGTAACATCAGAAACGAAATTAAAAAAATACAATAGACAGTAAGATAAAATCATCTGACTTTCTTATAAATCTTTATCTCTATCCATTAGTTTAGTCAAAACCTTAAATATGATTGATGGGATATGCTTTCTAATTTATTATAAACTCTTTTATTATCAGATACAGTGATGATTAATTCACAGTAACAGGATTTCAAGCCAGTGTTACATCAAAACCATCCCAGGAAAAAAAAATGTGTCCTTAATTTCCCAACATCCTCAATCTTGTTTTCTTTTCTTTTAGCAAAGATAAGAATGTAGCTTATTAAAGCAAGGTAATTAAAGAAAACAACCTTCTTTACGAAGAAAAAAAATGATATAACCCTAAAAAGTTTCTGTAGAGATTTAGAAACCATAGTACCAACATAATTAGAGTCCAGGGATGTAATCTCTCATTTAGAAATTTTGTAGATGTATGAAACTTAGCCAAGTCCTGAAGGATGTAGTAAATGCTAAAAGAAACTGAAAAGAAATTTAATGAAATTTCAATAAAATTAAAACAAGCATTTAAAAAATGTTTAAAAAATGTAATTTCTGGTTGGCTGAGGTGGCTCATGCCTATAGTCCAGCACTTTGGGAGGCCGAGGTGGGTGGATCACCTGAGGTCAGGAGTTCGAGACCAGCCTGGCCAACACGGTGAAACCCCCATCTCTACAAAAAATACAAAAATTAGGCGGATGTGGTGGCACTTGCCTGTAATCCCAGTTACTTGGGACGCTGAGGCAGGAGAATCACTTGAACTCAGGAGGCAGAGGTTGCAGTGAGCTGAGATTGCACTACTGTACTCCAGCCTGGGCGACAAAGTGAGACTTCATTTCCAAAAAAAAAAAAAAAAAAGATCCTCACGTTATATAGACTACATTCAAATCCAGTGACTGGTCGAACTTACTAGGCATCCTGCCTGACTTTCTTCTCTTTTACATTCCTGCTTTCTTATGGCAGATATTAATATACTAGAAGGCAAGGGACTGAGGTCCCAGATACACCACTTGTAATAGAACCTTGGATAAGAGACCTTTTCTGGGTCTCTATTTTCTTATCTAAAAAATTGAGAGAATGAAAAATTACATGCCTTTATTATTATCACCTAAAAATGTTTGCCTTACAACTCAACCTGTACCTCCATTCTCTAAATATCTGAAAGAACTGTTTGTTTTTTTGTAACGTGTATCACTCATAAATATTTCCTTAGTATTGGTCTTCAATGGAAAGACTATAAGTTCCATAGTCCTTGCCTGTCTTATTCATAGATGAATACATGGCACAAAGCAAGTACTTAAAATTTTTAGAATGAGTAACTGAATAAATGAATATTTATGCTTCTCTACATCACTATGAAAAACCTGAGCTTGCTTCTCAAGTCTTAGGACTTTCTGTAAATGCAGTTCTCCTAACTGCATTTATAATGTGAATACATTGCACATTCTATGTTTTTTCTCTTTGAGAAAAATTCCTGCTTATGAACATATTACTATTCTCTTGAATCAGGATTTGATGTCTCTTAGCAGCTGATGTTAACCTTAATAGTCTATGATGTCTACAACTGTCTCATTTAAAGAGAATAATATTTTTACAAGGTATAACTTTAAAAAAGCACATTTAAATATCACTCAATATTTTTTTAGCAGAAATTTAAAGTGGTTTAATTATATCAGGATTTACAAAATAATATGAGTTTTCAAACTGGGTTACTGGGTAATTAGGTTTCCTGAGATTCTATCCAGAATGAATATATGAAAATATAAAAAAAGATTTTAGAACATTTTGTAGAACTTGTTTATAACATGTAATCATTATTTCATATGAAAAATACCAGGGATACTGTGTATCAGAATCCAGTCAATAGTTGGCTATTTGAAACAAAGAATTACCTTTGTTTAGTTTCTCAGAATAAAGGTGGCCTTTGTGTGAAAATCTCTGTAAGTGTTTGCAATTTTTAGAGTAGTATTCTAAATGTTAAGTTTTGTTATTTTGGAAGAGAAAATTCATTCTGCCTTTAAATAAAAACTCTATGTCCTAAGCAACCATGGACATGAATTACAAATTTGAAATTAGACACTTTTTGTTACTTATCTATGCAACCATCTATAATTATCTCTTTAAAAGAGGCTTCTGAGTGTTTTGATTGCCATTATTTTATTTATCATTTTCTGGGTTCCCCAACCAAACTGCTCACTTTCTTAAACTTATCATTTAAAGACGCTGTAATATTTTAAATAGAAAAAATAAAAACCTATTTAAAATGTTCTTTGTCAATCAAAATATAGATACTGTGCTCCTTATAAATCTAGTGCTATTCAAAACTTCAGTGCTCAATAATTTATTCCCTGAAACTTGGAATCACTGTTAATAGAAATGAAATATTAAGAATGACAGTAAGTTTCTAGGATGGCTCACAAAAGCACAAGGTGCCCATATATAGTACTAGAGTACTGACTACGAGAAATAGGAGTTTTTGACCTAGTTCACCAAAGATTAAGAAAAAGCCAGTTGATAGCTAAAAAAGATATTCAACCCTTAAATGTCCTAAGGTATAGCTAGCCCCACACTTAACTTTGTCTACACCCATTTAAAGCAAATTTTTCAAGTAATCTTTGAGTGAACCAATCTTAAGAGGATATATCCAAAGCAGGCACAAGCCAAAACAATTTTTAAAGAGAAGAATAACATATCTTTACATTTACTTTGCCAACTAATGGGTTTGTCTGAATTCTCAATGAGAATGCCAACTAATAGTTGTTGTTTGAATTCTCAATAAGGAGAACAGATAGCTTGGCTTAACACATTGGCACATGGAATATGTTGGATTCTAATTTTAGTCTTTCTACTGACTTTCTTACTGCTATACTTTAAAAGGTCCTAAACTCTCTGTATGTCTGCTTCTTTATGAGAAACAATAAAGATATTTTTCCCACTATCTCCCTCAAAAAACAGTTAAAAAAATAATGTAAAAAATCTGGCAAATGTAAAATGACGCATAAAAGTCTGGCATACTTTTCAAAGAACTATAAATAGAATTTTGTTTTATTGTACCAAAGGAAGTATTACCAAGATTTACCATAATATACTAGTCATTATTTTCTATAGTACAACTAATATAAGGACAACACATATAACCACTATAACAGTTAACATTTGACTTTTTTAAAGCATTATATATATCTAAAGCATTGTTTATATCTAAACTCCCTAAATAACCCTGAGGTGGACACAATCAACTAGGCCCATTTTACTACTGAGGAGACTGAGGCACAGAATATCCCATAGTTAGTTAAGTGGTAGAGCAGGGATGTGAATCCATACAGTCTGGCTACAGGGTCCATGCTCTTAACCTTTTTGCAATATTGCCTACATAATGTGAGGAAACAAAGACAAGAAAAAAAATATTTACATATTTGTTCACTTAGTAACAATCACCAAAACCAATGCTGTAAGCTATGAGTAGAAAATTTACATTAACCAAGTTTGGGAGCATTTATTCAAATTTCTCTACCATCTGAATTTCATGTTTATAGACGTCCACTTTGTTGGCAAAGTGCGGAACAGCACAAAAATGAAGTATATCAGGTCCTCAGATAATGTAGGAGGTCAAAAAAGCTTTAAAATAGCTTTAAGATTAACAGATAATTTTATTTCTCAAAAGAAAAAAAGAAAAAATTCTTAACGCATAGTATAAAGATTCTAAAAGTTACTACTAATAATATAATTTCATTTTCCTTTTCTCCTTCTACTATTACTAATAGTGCACCCTGTTTATTCAATGAAGACTTGTACATACCTTCTCTCTTACAATTTATTACATCTTTGTGATATTTTGTTCTTAATAGAGGTAACAATATATTTTTTTCATTTTTTTCATCTACTATAGCAGTAGATGTTATTAGTAATAGGAGAGGAGAAAAATTTTTAAATGTAGTATATATCCACAACATGCTAGGACTTCAAACTCTATCATTTGTAGTCATGACAACTCTGAGATATACATTATTGTACTAATTTTACTGATAAAGAAACTAAAATTCAGAACCTTAACAGCTCATTAAAGGTTCTACATTGTAGCATTCAGTCTTTGGAGCCAGTGTTCAAACCCAGGAATGTCTCTGAAAGCTCTACAGGTTGTTGCCTATTAATAAAAAGGGTGCAATGTTTATCACTGGTAACCTGTGAGTAAGGTAATTAGAAGAGTGTAAAAACATATTGATAAGTTCTGCACTCTAAAACTAATTTTCATGACCTTTCTTTCTCAAAGTAGTAAGGATGCAACAAAAGAAAACGATATTTGTCTAATTTTCATATTGTTTACATAAGTTTTTGGGTGTTTATAAGCAGTGAAATATGAAGAATGTAAGTATGTTCCTCAGAATGTTGTTTTTGTTTGTTACAATGCTGAAATAAGATAATGTCAATAAATTGCTGGTACAATGAGTGGCACACCCTTAAGTACTCAATAAATGTTAGTGATCATTATTAGAAGTTCAAAAGAGTTACATATTAAGACCCCTTGAAAAAAACATTGCAGTAAAAATCCTTAGCCAGTGTTCATTAATCATAATCATGGTTTTTAAATCTTATTTGATAAAGCAGTCTTTTGGGTTTTTTGGGGTGTGAGGAAAATCATACCTATTATCACAGAACTAGAGGACCTTGGAATGTACTTTGCTAAACAGTAGAAAGCTATAAAACAGAAGAAACGTATCAATCCCTGAAAAATGCACAAGTGAAACTTCATTTCTATTTAAGAGGTACACTGACATCTTAGAGTTATTAGATAAATTTAGTAAACTGGCTTTTTAAAAATTCTTTTGTTTCGTTTTGAGACAGGGTCTTACTGTGTCACTCAGGTTGGAGTACAGTGGCATGATCATGGCTCCCTGCAGCCTTGACTTCCAGGCTTACGTGATCCTCCCACCTCAGCCTCCTAAGGAGCTGGGACTACACGCACTTGCCACCATGCCCAGCTAATTTTTGCATTTTTTGCAGAGATGAGGTTTCACTATGTTGCCCAGGCTGTCAAACATTCTAATGAGCTTTCCAAACACTTTTGGTCTATTAAATAAAATTATACTGCTAGATATTGCATGGAAAATGAATCAATGCTAGTAATATTGGCTCAATTAGAATGTTTTAAAAATAAGTAAACAAATAAATAAGCTCTAAATTCTACAGTTCTTATTTTTAGAAGCTGATTGGCTATAAAAGCATGATCTGCTGTACCTGAGAATGCCAGAAAATTAAGTTCAAGATCACCTGATGAAGGGCATTCATCAATTTTCAACTTCATGCATTGGCAGAATTTATCAACCGTTATGCGATATGCCCTGTTAATTCAATGAAGACTTGTACATATCTTCCCTCTTTCTTACAATTTATTATATCTTTGTGATATTTAGTTCTTAATAAAAGTGACATGATTTTTTTTATAATGCTCTTATTATTTTGGGCATTTCTTGAATCTTCAGTTATTATGTAGAATGTCTACATTAATATAGACAGAAACTGGTGTCCAAAGAGGCTTAAAACTTAAGATCAACATGAAATGAAGATAATTTATTGACAATGTTATAAGTTAAATGGAAAATAAGAAAAAATTAAATTTCTTCAACTTCATTTTTAAAGTATCACTCCAAGTGACATACACTAAGATAGTCAAGACTAACATTATGGCCTAAAATAGTTAATATAATTTAGCAATTTATAATCACTTCTAACTTTATATGAAATCACTCTAAACATAATCAGAATAAAATTGGCATCTGTACTGCTGACATTGGGTAGTTCTACATTTCTTACCAGTATATAATTTTTTAAATGTTTATATTCTAACAACTGACATAGATATGTGCTAGATTCAGAACAAATTATGAATGTGATACTTCTACTCTCCCTCTACCTTGGTTTGCTCGACATTATCACACTGTTTTACAACCAGATGCAAGCTGAGGGTCTTCTAAGCTGTCCAGCTTAATGTGTCCCTCACCATCATCTGTTAAGATCTCTTGCACCAGCCTAAGCACCTGAAGTAAGGCTTTTTTCTTCATTATTCACAGCTTAGTCATCCATACCTAGGACATTCTCTTGAATACATATAGACATCATTTTTAATACCCTTTTCTTTTCTAACTTCTACCTGCTTCTATTTACGACACTACATTGACTAGTTTCCAATGTTATTTGTGTTAAAAGGGTTTTTTATGAGACCTATCACTGTAATCATGATTCTATGGGAAAAAGCAGTATTGGTTTTAAACTGAAATAAAAATAAACTTCTATAACACAAACCTTTTATAACTAATAGTAGGCTTTTCTTGTTAAACCTAAGGAATATTAGTCTAAGTTTAAATATTAACCTTAAGGATAGAGAAAAGCTTGGCCTACACAAAGTTCTGCAGTTTGGCTCCTACCTAACTCCCTAGCATCATCACTTATCATGCAACCTCTTGCATTGACTTCTGCCACGTTGACCTTTGTTCAGTATTTGGTACTGTGCTCCCTCCCACCTTAGAACCTCTGTATTATGCTGTGCCATCTTCCCAGAAAATTCTTTTCTTCATCTTGATCAAATTAACTTACTTGAGATGTCAGCTAAATAAACACTTCCTCCAAAAAAAAGAAAAAAAATTCTTGATCCCACTGAGTAAATTCTCCACAGCAATTGAAACAGTTCCAACTTTGCATTTATTTGTATGATTATTTCATTAATATCCTTTTCTATCTCTAGATATTAAGCTCCAGGAGGTCAAGACCTTGTCTATTTTTGCCCACTATCCCAGTGAGCGCATAATAGTAACAACATATGTTTGTCAAAGAAAGACACCGGCAAACCAAACCCTTTGTAAAAAAGAGACAAACACTGAGTCAACAATGGCTAACATTTAAAGACATTCACTATGATTTTCAGCTAAAAACAAAATACAAAGCCGTATTAGATAGAGCTCTTTAAACTTGACAGTTTTCAGAAGAAATAAAACGTTCAATTTCTGGTAGCAGGTGAAGACTGGATGGTAATTTACATCACAGGGCTACCTGGAGATAAATTAGATGCAAACAAAACTTATAAGGAAAATGGAGAAAATATAAGCTGTATCCTTTTGTTACTTTTAGCATTTATTTATGACTCACAGTTTTAATTGTGTACTATTTACGATTGATCCTAGGGATTAACCTGGGTATGAATTTTATTTAAGCGAGAAAAAAGAACCTCAGTTAGTATTCTTGTATGTTTGCTGCCTTAACTACAGTGTTTCATTTCCAACTCATATTCAGAAAACACTCACTTCAGACTCCAGTGCACTTTCTAGTCATAGCTGCAAAGACCTATTCATTTCCTTATTTTTTTGTGCAAATGACTTTTCCCCCTTTCTCTACTTCTTTCTTTTTGAACCTACATTCAGGGAAATAAAATTTTAAAACCATAAATGTAAAGGTACTTTATATTCTAACCATTTCCCTAATTTACCAGGCTACTCTAAATTTTAATCCTAGCTTTCAAACTAGTAAACATAAGCTTCCCAATCCTCTCATCCCATTGGAAGCTTTGTCTTTACCTGAATTACCCTCTTCTGTAACAAACTAGTATCTAAACTCCACCTGAACCCTGATTAACTGGGGTCCTCCCCAAAAGCACACTGTGATTAACTCTACAGAATTCTAATTGCTTTTTTACAAGGCATATTTACACACTCATTTTATGTTATTTTACAAAGGTTCTTAAAGTGTTTTTCAAGTACATGTTTCAGTCACTTAAAAAAATGTACTTAGTCTTCAAACCTTCTGTTTATTCGACCTCGATTCAAACCAGTACCTGATTATAGAAAACATTACAAAAATAGTACATGACTATGCCATTGGCATTTTGAGTGAATATATAATAATTTGGATCATTGATTAAAATGATAAAGTTCATTTTATTCTCATATATTATATCTTATCTCATATTGAAACTGTCTGCCCCTTTATAACTGACATCCTTTATCACCAGCAGCCCAGTCTATATTTTTCCAGAACAGTGAGAAGCGCATTTTTCAGTAAGAAGCAAAATATTTAAAAGCTAGATTATATCCATTGTTCCTTCCTCAATTGACTAGGCTTTTCACCCTGTTAGATAAGATTAGATAATTCTGACAGACTTTATTCTATATCAAGCTATGATGACTGTTAGCCACTACTACATTCTCTTCAAGGTATTCTAGGGATATATTAATGTGACTATTAGAGTAGAACTGCAATTTTCCTGGGTCATTTTTTTTTCTTATTTCTTTAATGCATACGCATATTTTCTCATCACGAAATCATTACACGAATATAATCGTATTGCTACAAATAAATCCAAGTAATGTTAAAGATTATATAACAATAAGAATTCTTCAAACTTCTCGCATCCCACATATATACTTTCTGTATACAAAGCATGTAATTTGATACCTATCTTCCAGACCTTTTCTTAATGTATTGAAGTATTAATATATATGGTATATACTTTATGCCTTTATGGTGTAGACAGTATAAAATATGTATTGTAGGAGTGTAAACATATACATTCGTAAACATTGCATACTTATTATTCTATACTTTTTTTTCATAAATGCAATCATATTGTGCATATTATTTTGTGATGTGCTTTTCAACCTAGCTTATCTTAGAGATCTTTCCATGGATTTAAATTATAAATCTAAATTTTGCATGGTTGTTTTTAGTTCTTATCTTCAGATACACTTTTGAGACAGAATTTTGCTCTGTTACCCAGACTGGAGTGCAGTGGCATGATCTCTACTCACTGCAACCTCTGCCTCCTGGGTTCAAGCAATTCTCTTGCCTCAGTTTCTTGAGTAGCTGGGATTACAGGCATGCACCACACCTGGCTAATTTTTGTATTTTTAGTAGAGATAGGGTTTTACCATGTTGGTCAGGCTGGTCACGAACTCTTGACTTCAAGCAATCCACCCACCTTGGCCTCCCAAATTGCTGGGATTACAGGCGTGGGTGACCATGCCCAGCCCCTAACTTTTTATTTTACTTGAAATAGTTTGTTTTAATATCTCCATCATAGTATTTCTTAATTACAAGCATTTTATCAGCAATTCATTCAATTTAATATGATTTTTCATCTTTCCTAAGTGATCTGTTGGTTATGTCTCTTATAATCTTGGATGTCAATAAAAAATACATGTACATATATAAAGAATGTATAGATTTAGTCATTCAAGGTCTAAAATTAATGAAAACTAAATTTAATTTCATAAAAATGAAATCAATGTAATATAGCAAATTTGCCTACTAATTAGAAAAATTAAACATACATAAAATTCAAGTCCTTTTCTGACTGGCACAGGTAAACTGTACAAAAACAGAAGCTGTTGAAGAAATGGTTTAAAAAAATTCCTAATAATTTTATCATTGCGGCACTGTGTACAATAGCAAAGACCTGGAACCAAAATAAATAAATAAATAAATAATAAATTCTTAATTATTTTAAAAAACAAAAACAATCCTTCTAAAACAATTTACCAACATACTTAAAACAATAAGAACAGCAGCCCAGAAAAGCAATATAACATTAAATTAAAATCTGTGTTATGTGGGACTAGACTCCTTTCATGCATATAAGAACACCTGACTAATGTGACTGTTAGGCTTATTTTCTAGTGGGCAACATATTGCTATATTCTTCAAGCTGGAAAGAAAATTTGAATAAATTGAATAGCAAAGTAAGACCTTCTACAGAATTTATTAATTTGAAAACAACTCTGGTGGACCATTTAAATAATACATGCAATAATATAAGCTGTTAGGTTTTATTATTAAAAGTGTTAAAGGATAAGACTATATTACTTCTAGTAAAAAAAAAAGCTTCATTTTACACTTCTATGAAATTATTAAAGGTTAACACTTAAATTTAAAAAAAAGTATTCTTAAGGAGTGGTATGATTTAGAAAAGCTTATGGCTACTCAAAATCACTATCACTATTAGTGATATTTGTAGCTAGTAAGAGCTTTCTGATACACAGTAAACTGAACACTGTAGCTTTAATTGGAGTTTGAATGTTATAAACAGTTACATGTCTGGCTCTGGCCTGCATTCTAATACCATCAGCAGAACAGAGATGGGAAGCATAAACAAACCTTTTAACTAGATTACATTGTCTAAAATGGCCAAGAAATCCTTCAGCGCAAACTCCAGTGTGACAAATATAGAAGGAAAATGATTTTGGAATAACACTGAAAAAATAACCTCTGCATATTTCAGGAGCACAGATTTGATTTCCTAAATATTTTTATGTTATTTAATATTCATTAATGATACTTTATAACTTTTCAAATAAAAATCCTTTTTATCTTACATAGCAAGCTGTTTTTAGGTCAGTATACCCCAAGTAACAAAGCTATTTAAAAATCAATATTTTCTTTTGTTGAATGTGGAATACTTCCCTCCCCCAATATCAGTAAATGTACTTATACAGTCTAAATTATTATTTTTAGATCCCATTGAGAATGTATGGATTAAGTTAGTTGATGGCCAACAGATCAGTAGATACTTCTGGACTCATGATATATAAACAGTAGTAGTTGTGAATACAAGCATAACCCTAAATATAATTTAGCACACAGTCAATCTTAAAGAACACTTTGAGATTACTTCTAACTTCTGAGATACAGACATTAACTTAAGTTTAAACATTAGCACTGTACAGAAAATCTTCTCCCATTGTGAGAATCAGGGTTGGCTGGCAAAAGAATTCAGTGAAGCATGTGTGTACAAAAACTTTTCACCATTTCAACTTTGGTGATTGATGTATATAACTCATATTAGTCCTTTAAAACAATGTATTCTAATAATCTACTCAATGACATCGAATTTAATTGTAAGTTCTCTAATAAAAGGTTATATAGATCAACTGAAATAAGGACTCAAATCAAAATTTGTCATATCCAACTTTGAATAAATTATAAGCCTTATACCAGGTTCAATGTCACTAGTAATTTTTTCCCATTATGTCCAGCCACATTAGAAGATACACCTTAATATAAGTTAAGCCTGGATTTTACTTTGTCTCTTTGAAGAGTTATAGTGAGTCATTCCAGCTTCTGACATCTTATATGACACAGAAATACCTCAAACAGAAATATTCTACTTTTAACTAAATTTTCTTTGGGTGTTTAAATATATTATTTAAGATCATATTACTGATTATTCCTAAGAAAAAGTCTTGCTCTCGCCCAGGCTGGAGTGCAGTGGCACAATTTTGCCTCACTGCAACCTCTGCTTCCCAGGTTCAAGCAATTCTCTTGCCTCAGCCTCCAGAGTTGCTAGGATTACAGTCACACGCCACCACGCCTAGCTAATTTTTATATTTTTAGTAGAGACAGAGTTTCACCATTTTGGCCAGGATGGTCTCAGTCTCCTGACCTCATGATCTACCTGCCTCAGTCTCCTAAAGTACTGAAATTACAGGCACGAGCCACTGCACCCAGCTCTATTCTGATTATTCTTGTAAGTAAAAAAAAAAAACATTTGCAATAAACTTTTCTTTCTAATATATAACAGATGATACAGAATATCTCCCTAGCATTTAAAAATATTTCTAGACTCTGCAGGTTATAATGCACTGGCATAATATTGGTAGGATGATAGAGTCAATACTGGTTGATATCCCTTATTTGAAAAGTTCTGTGGACCAGAAGTATTTAGAATTTTGGGTTTTTACAGATTTGGGAATATTTGTGTTATGTATCTATTGAACAACCATAACCTCAAAATAAAAAATCCAAAATGCTTCAATTAGCATTTTATTTGAGCATCATGTCAGTGCTCAAAATGTTCCAGATTTTTAAGCATTTTGGATTTCACAATTCTGGATTAGGGATATTCAACCTGTATAAATTTATAATAGGAACATGTATTTATGTAAAAGAGACACAAAAATTACTTAAGTTAAAAAAAAAGGGGGGGAAATTTTCTCCTAAAAGGATGTAAAACTCAACTATCCAGAGAGCTGTATCAAAAAGTATTTTAATTCATTAGCTTTTTAAAAGTACAATTATGAAATAATTAGGAACCTAGAGATCCCAACAAGTTGATCAATCTTATACTAAAATATTTCTGATTTTAGTACCAAAAAGAGTACATGAAACTTAATCCTCTATTTGTAATACAGTAATTATGAAAATGTATGATAGAGTCCAGAACGTAATGTTTATACATACACCAAAGCACAAGACAATACAAACTTCCCTTTGTACACGGGCTTTTCCACCATCCACACATTTATATTAAAAATTTTAGAGTAAATATTCATTGGATCAGAAATTGTTACAACCTTGGAACTTCATGTAAGAAAACATTAAATGTAACTCCATGCAATTTAAAGGAAGTTTAATATAAAGGAGGCCCAAATGTCACTTTTTAAAAATTGAACTTTTTTTTACTGTTTATTTTTATGTTTATTTATTTATTTATTTAGAGACAGGGTCTCACTATGTCACTCAGCATAGAGTCCAGTGGCATGATCATGGCTCATTGCAGCCTCAACCTGCGTTCAAGAGATCCTCTCACCTCAGCCTTCTGAATAGTCGGGACTGCAGTGTGCACCACACCAAGCTCAGCTAATACTGTGATTTTGTAGAGATGCGGTCTCACTATATTGCCCAGGCCGATCCTGAACGACTAGCCTCAAGTGATAAATCCTCCTACCTCACCTCCCAATTGTTAGAATTACAGGCTTGAGCTACTGCACCTGACCTTATTTTTTATTTTTAGAGACAAGGTCCCACTCTGTAGCCTAGGCTGGAGTGCAGTGGTATGAACAAAGTTCACTGCAGCCTCAAAATCCTGGGCTCAAATAATCCTCCCGCCTCAGCCTCCGAGTAGCTGGGATTATATTAAAAGCATTGAGTCACCATGCACAGCTCCTAAATGTCATTTTGCCATACAAAGAAAAGACTGACTTTATGTATATTTTAAATTGCACAATGATCTGTATCTATGTTACTTTTAAAAAGACTGGGGTTTTTTTCTTTGTTTTTCTATCCTTGTAAACTTTCATAAATTATCCATCACTCTGTCAAGCTATCAGGGCCATCATTTTACGACTGCTTACCAGAGTACAGATTGATAAAAACACTATTGTGACTGTGTTTTGAATTAGAAAGTGTCATAAATGTAATGTGAATTAAATTTATCACACTGCTGGGTACTTATATAAATGGTAACTGTGATTATTACTAAAATAGAAATTTAAGAATGAATGTGAAAGAGATCAGAATTCACCACTTAGGAGTCTATTTATCTTCACAAGATACTGTACCAGTAGAGGTATCCCCACCTTCTTTTTAACTGCAAATCAATACTTTTGTAAAAGGTATACTTTAAGGAGGGCAAATTGAATCCAGTACTTTTTCTAAGATACTTTTCAATTACACATGAAAGCCAGGACAGAAACTGAGATACGATTCTTTGGTTTTGAATCATCCATCTACTAAGAAAGTGTCAATTCATTTTACTGAAGCTATAGAATATATACTACTTAATAATGATTAAAAATTACAACTGACTTCGAACTAGAATCGAGAAGTTTCTTATGAAGATTTTGGAATGATATTTCTACTACATACTAAAAATTCCAAAACTCCTAAATAGTGCACACTAATTACTGTGGACTAATTAAATCATGCTGTTAGATCTGCTAAAATATGGTAAAAAATATGAAAACTCAAAATGACAATGTACAATGTCTTCCAATGAATCATGAAAGATAATCTGTTATATGAGAGAAAACAGAAAAAAAGTTACTTTTGAGAAAAAAATTTAAGTTTAGAGAGTTTGCAGTGGGTTTTTTTTGGAAAAATTTAATCAGATAATTTAATGAACATTGTTGGTCATCTTAAAAGACTTACTGTTAGCAATAAAAATCCAGCAAAGGCAGCCACACAGACTATTTTCATTGTCTAAAATGTGTTAACTGTTACAGAATATAAATCCCTAGAATACAGTATTAAGTGGAAAATTTTTTTATATATTTGTATTTTAATAAAATAACAGCAATATCCTTCTTAAACATGCATTTTTCCACCTAACAGTATCCATTTAGTTAATATAAAATTTATTCAGGTAGAAACACCAAAACAAAGATACGACCAATACACTTGTGGAATACAATTAAGATATCTCTTCACATTAAACTGCAGGGACCATCTTTGTTTTTCAGATGCCTAGCACAGTGCCTGGCAGACAGCAGATGATCAAAAGATGTTTAATGAATTACTAAGTACAATCTGTTTTGCACATACAGTCAAATTCCAGACAAGTTTGCAAAGGTACATAAGTAGGATATAGGCTTTCTGGCTGACTTCATGGGGGTCCCACTGATGACTAGAAGTAAATCTTCATATCCATAGAAAACTGGAAAGTTGATAATTGTCTGGGTAAGGACCAAAAAAACAAAGTCAGGGAAACATGTCACCTAAGTAGCACTTGTTTTATAGAGCTGGTAAAAGCGGCCTAATCATTCCAACAACCTATTGCACCAGTCAATGAAACAAAATTTAAGTGCATTCTGAACAATTTTTACAAGTATATTTTTAACTGGAATGTGTTTGATCATAGTTGATTCATAATAAATCACTTTTGTCAAACTTTTTCTTGTATAAAGTTAGAAGGGAACATGTTTTACTTGTTCCTATGGGTACTATATTGTTAATAGCATTTAATTTGACTCTTAATTAGAAAAAATGAGAGCCACAGTAGAGATAAAGAAAAAAATTCTCAAGAAAAAATGTTCATGGTAGTGAAAATTGTAGCAAGGGCGGACAAGAAAAGGACAGGAAAGGAATTCCACATATGCAAGTAAAGAAATTCCAATATGCCTAACTCTAAAACTAACATGGATTATGACAAGCTACCAGTAGGGCCTACTGTGTACCAGACATTGTGCCAAAAGTAGAAGGATGTGTTAACAAAACAAAAATGTTTGTTCTTAGGCAGTTCATAGGGCAAGATTCACAAGTAAACATTTAGAATAGAATATGCATTCCATTTATTCTTATAAATATAGGTCCTTAATACAACAGTAAGTATATTTACTGATTAATTGTAAGTGCAGGGGAAAATATGCATTAGAGAAAGCTGAAATAGTTTCAAAATAGTAATAATCTACAATAAGTACAATTAATGCTTCTTTAAAATATTAACAACAAATTATTGAATGTAAGTAGACAAAATAATGGCTTTGAAGTTATTTATCTTAATATTCTTACAATAATATGCCCCCATACGAAACCCTCAAATGCTATACCCAGAACTGTACATGATAGTTTCATTTCTGACAAAGGAAATGAGGTAGTGCAGCAGAGTGAGCATCAGGAGACCTGAGTTCTCTGGTCCCTGCTCTGCCCACTTACAGGCCTTGGAACCTCAGGGAAGTTCAAGTTCTCAGAACTTCAGCACTATGTAGAATTGGATAAGGTGACCTCCAAGATATCACCTAGTTGAACTATTACAATCCTGAAGTATCAACAGTTCTTAATACTTAAAAGGGTTTTCTAAACACAAATCATTATCCAACTTAGATAAAGTCTGGAATCTTCTAACCATAAAGGATCATGGGGGTGAGGGTGAGGGGTGTGATAAAAAATGCTTTAAAAAAATAAACAAAGTAAGTCAAGACATTAAACTCAAGATTAAATTTTTACTCAGCTACCTACTGGGCAACTACCACCCCAATTATCTACATAATTCGCTTTCTTAAAATTAATTTCTTCAAGTAACTTCTACTGTCTGTCTCTTACCTTTAAGGTTGCTGAGGTTTTAAGGTGAGAACAAGAAATCTTACAAGGACTTGAAATGGCAGTATTGATGTTGGGAGAAAAACTTGAACTTGGCACAGATTGCTGCTTAAGTGCACCAATTACATCTCAGAGAAAGGTATAAAATTGTTCAAATTTATAACAGAAGGGAAATAAGACCATATTGTTTACTGCTACACAGCTTTTTTATTTCGGTATGTAAATGCCTACTTTTGCACACAGTTGATAATTAAAATTTTACAGAACAAGTTTCTACATATGCAATACTTTACAGTCACTAAAATATGAGTATATTATATCTTAGCTTTAACCATCAAGAAAATAAAAAATTAGAAGTATTATCATGTCTTTATAATATTTATGTCAAATATCCTTCTAGGTTTCTATTTCTTCAATCCTTTCTAGTTGATCAAATTGCTGTTTTCATATTGCCAGTCTGATCACAAAATTGCTGCTTTACAGAAGAATATTTTTTGCTGACATAAATTATGGGATCAGAGATATCAATGCAGTTACAAAAAAAAAAGGGTGTGAGGGAGAGGGAGGGAGAGCGAAAGAGAGTGTGTGTATATGCATGTGTGCATCCATCTTCAAGGAAAGAATAAAGAAATGTATATATGAAACAAAATAACACTTTATAATATAAGCCCTAGTAAGAGGCCTACATC
Organism: Cacajao melanocephalus; assembly: GCA_963573385.1. Classification (NCBI taxonomy): domain Eukaryota; kingdom Metazoa; phylum Chordata; class Mammalia; order Primates; family Pitheciidae; genus Cacajao; species Cacajao melanocephalus. The sequence goes on along the minus strand of CAUYLG010012243.1, from coordinate 45,949 downwards.
ACAAATATACTTTCTAGCATTTGTGAAATAAAACACAGCACTGAATTTTAAAGCTATGCACTAAGAACATACTACAGAAAAATGAATAGTGATTTTTATCAATATTGTTATTCCATAAACCTAAATCTGGATTCATCTTTCAATTTATAGCTAACTGCAATTAATATACTAACTATAAGTTAATGATTTATTTGACTCACGAAAACATATTTTAGAAATTTGTCTCCTTTTACATATAGTGAGCAATTTGGTTCAGTACCCCAAGAGAAATTGAGATGAAAAACTCATCTCAATTTACAACAGTAAATAAATAATTCAGTTAAAACTGAAAGTGGTACCAATCCAGCAAACTATTGATGGAGAGGTCTGGCCTTCCATGCAGCCAGAACAACATAAAGTTTTCAATGGGGATTACTTGTTCAGAGAAGTTACAAAGATTACAAAAATACCCAGATTAATTATAAAATAGCTAATATTCTCATCATATGGAAAGTAAGTATCAGGAAGGTATGTGGGAACAGACAATACCAGTGGCATTTAAACTTTAAGCATAATAGAGCTTTGGACTTTATATACCGATATATGAAACAGACATTTAACAAAAAAAGCAATAATGCAAGTCAAAACCTAACCAAAGGCCTCTACCAACTAAAAATTTGAAATTTTCCATGGAAATCAGACAAAACGAAAAAATGGAAAATGAAACCCCTAAAGCAAAAACCAATCAAGTCTTCCAACACTAAAGTCAATATCCAAATCTCATACAGGACCAAAAAGGGGAAAACACTCAGGTCTACAAATGGATAAGCAGTTCCAATACAATCCAGATCCCGACATTTTCCTACTCAGAAACAAATGCAGTGGAGCTTTTCCTGGGGAAAGAGAAAAGAGCTCTCCAATGAATTTTTTTTTAAGTGACATCTAGAAAGTGTGCCTCTTTCTGTCTCTTTCCCTGGCGCCTCATTGGAGGAAGGAGGGGGTTGTTTTTGTATTCTCCCCCATTGGAGCAAGACACAATCAGATGTTAGCTGGAGGAGAGAAACCACTTTTGACAACAGCAAATAAAAATAAAAGTGCCCTTCGTCCCCTGACAGGATGGACACCCACCTCACACACCCCTCCCTACTCCAACCCCTCCTTCACTCCCCCCCCCAGCACCACCCCCTCCTCACCCCGGAGCTCCACTGCGTATGTGGTTTGGTGCTACTGTTGCCCCGGAGTGAAAGTCAGAGCCAGAAGAAGGCAATGAAGCCCCCACAGACACACTTACCTTTCCTGCCCCCCACTTTTGAGTGCCTTCCCCGGAGCTGTGGAGGATGACACAAAGGGTAATAAAGGGGGGGAGTGGAGGAGGAGGAGGCGAAGGAGGAGGAGGAGGGCTGGGGAAGTGGCTGCTCCTGGGTGTAGTGAGATGTCTCCAGCCAGGGCCAAGCAGCAGCAGTAGCAGCAGCAGCAGTAGCAGCAGCAGCAGCAGCAGCAGCAGCAGCAGCAGCAACAGCAGCAGCAAAGGGTCTGTGTTGCTAAGAGGCTTTTGGTTTCTTTCTCTCCTCCTCTCACGGCCAAAGAGGAGGGTGGAGGGGGCTCGGGAGGGAGGCGAGTTGGAGGGGTGAGGGGGTAGGAGTCGTGGATGGGGATTTTCGAAGAAGAAGAAACTCCTTCTCCTTCTCTCTCAGGCTCAATCCCCCTCTCAGGGCTCAGGGCTGGAGGGTGGGGGAAGGAACTCAGCCACCTTCCCCCCAGCCCCCTCAATTCAAGGTTGAAGTGGGGTAGAATTAGTGTCCTGTCCCTTTAAAAATAGAAATAAAAGGTGCCCCCCCTCTGCCACTGCCTCTCTCTTCATCATCAGCTGCTGCTGCTGCTGGGGTCTCTCTGCTTGGGGGGAAGGGGGGGTTCGGGTAGAAGAGACGGGAGGCACTCACTGCGCATGTCCCTCTCTGACGGGTGGCTGGTTGGTTGAAGGCAGGAGGAGGGGGAGGGGAGGAAATGAGATACTTTCCCAGAAGGCGCTGAGGCGATTGCGACCCGGAAGACATTGTAGAAGGGGGTACAGGGGCGGGGGCGGGGAGGAGGAGGAAGTCGCTACGCTTTTAACACCCCCAGCTCCCTCCTCCTTTCTAAGGGAAAGTGGAGGAACGGAAGTGGGCGTGGACAGAGACGAAAGGAGGTCACGTGTTTGGGCGGGAGAGGGGCGGGGTGGGAGAGGTGGTGCGTGCGCGGGGCATGCCGGGAGTGGTTGTGAACCGTCTGCAACAGCAGGTGAATCCTAGCAGAGGACGCGGCCAGGCGATCGGGTACAACGATTCCTGCAGGCATTGGTTCCCCTCTTTGCCCTGGTAAAGGCAGGCTTTTATGCTAGAGGTAATGGTGGGGTAAACTTGCCACAAACGAAGGCCAAGGGCGTCGGTGGCGAAAGGTGAATCGAAAGGGGGAGGATGGAAGGCTGTGGAGATTGGGAATTGGGAAGGGGCCAGGCTTGTATAGGCCGGGAAGGCCAGGACCAAGCGAGCTCTGTCTGGTGGCCTCCGCTTGAGCTTGCCGACGAATCCTTGACAAGTGCAGGGAGTCCTGAGACTAGCTCTGCGTCGGGGTTGTAGGTGAGGAGCGTGACGTTCCGGGTGTAAAAGAGAAGGGAAGTGTGAAACCTCAGCAGCTGACCCTCATGACTGCAGAACGGGGGACCTCTATCCGGGGACAGAGACAAGTCCTCTGTATGAATTTTGACCAGATGCATCAGTCGTGTTGCTTATATTGGATATTGCACCCTTCATGCCTTACCTCTCAACCCTCCCTGGTATTCTGGAGGGGCTTTGGGGAAGAGCGGGCAGGGAAGACTTGAGTGGAGCTTCCCTCCATCTCTTCCGTTGTTGCTGCAACACAAAGCCTTTGCTTTCTCGGAGAGGGATGTGGGATTGTGTAGTCCTTAATGTTGAGTTTTACGATTGATGAATAGAAGGGACGTGTTCAGTTTCCCCTTATAGTGTAAATGAGAGTTTTAAAAGGACTGTTTCGTCTTAAGTTTCTTTGGTTACTATCCTTAGCTTTTGAGCCTTTGCTTTGCCAGATGCTAGCTGTTTTTGCTGAAAATAATGAGACTCTATCATAAAATTAGAATTAACTCAAAATATTTAAGAAAGGATTTATAAATTTACATTAGTAAGGCTTTTATAGTAAAATAGTACTGGTTCTTTTTCACATAGTTTTCATACAATCTTAATATAAAGCATTACAATCTCATTTGTTTTGTAAAGGTATTCTGAAGGAATATCATTGTACTTTTTTTTAGAAAAAAATCAAATTCTTCATGTTTATTATGTTGGTATTTAATTCTGTGGTGTAGGTTTCTTTAGGGGTACACTGTCAGTTAAAGGTACTAATTTTCCACGTTTTACTTTCCGTAAGTTTTGGCAGTGGACTCAATTTATGCATCATTGCTTAACGCTTACTAGCTTCTGTGTTGTGTACCGAAATCATGTCGGATGGAATCAAAATCAGACCCCTGTGCTTTAAAATTTTCTTTATAGTGTAACCAAATGTCTGCCACTTTGTAATGAAAAAAAAATACCAGCAAGGCAATTAATGTGTCTTAGATACAATTTTAAATCTTTTGTATCTTTTTCTGTATATTTAGTATTTAAGCATACAAACATCAATACATAGTATAGTGAATATAAAGTGAATTCCTTGTAACCACTACCACAGTCAAGAACCTGAGAAGCTCCCCTCTCCATTCTATTCCTGATCATCCCCTTCCTCAGTTCTTTCAGAGGTTAACATCATACTGATTTTTTCTTTTTTTTTTTTTTTGAGACGGAGTTTCACTCTTGTTGCCCAAGCTGGAGTGCAATGGCACGATCTTGGCTCACTGCAACCTCTGCCAGATCAAGCGATTCTCCTGCCTCCCTCAGCCTCCCGAGTAGCTAGGATTGCAGGCATGCACCACCACGCCCGGCTAATTTTGTATTTTAAGCAGAGACGGGGTTTCTCCATGTTGGTTAGGCTGGTCTTGAACTCCCGACCTCAGGTGATCCGCCTGCCTTGGCCTCCCAAAGTGCTGGGATTACAGGCGTGAGGCACCGTGCCCTGTCCAGTATCCTGATTTTAATGGCAATTATTTACTGCTTTCTTTCGTAGTATTTCTTAATCACCTATGTCAGCATTCCTAAGCAGTTTAGATTCATTTTGCCTGTTTTTTAATTGTATGTAAGTGGATTATGTATTACATACTATTATGTATCTTTTTCTCTCATGCAGCTAAGATTCAAATAGTACATTTAGTTCCTATATTGCAATATAGTAATATCTGTAGTATAGTTCTTATATTGCAATACAGTAATATCTATGGTATATTAAGTATAGTATAAAAAGTCTTAATGGAAATGAGCCACAGTTTAACTGGTCTAATATTGATAAACATTTGGATTGTGTTCCATTTTTGGCAATTATGAATAATGCTATTATGAATATTCTTGTACATGTATTCTTATGCACATTATCATATATTTTTGTAGAGTATGTATGTTTATCTTCAACTTCACTAGTATGCCTTTTCCAGAGTAGATACACTAGTGTATACTCCAACAGCAGTATATGGTAGATCCCTTTATTTTTACTGTCTCACAAAGAGTTATTTTTCATTTTTCCCAACTTGATGAATGTGGCTTTATCTTACTTTTGTTTTAATTTACCCTGCCCAGGATACGAAAGAGTTTGAGTACTTTTTCAAAAAGTTACCAGCTATTTGGATTTCATCTTTCTAGAATTGTCTTTTTAATTTTTACACCTTTTGTGCATTGTCTTTTTAAATCTTTTGCGGGGTTATTTTTAAATCTTCTGTCTGTGCTATTCAGTATAGTAGCTACTAGCTGCATGTGTCTTTTGAGCACTTGAAATGTGGCTAGTGTGACTGAGGAACTGAATTTTTACTTTTATTTAGTATTCAATGAAGTTTAAAAACTAACACTTGATTCAGTTATTGTAAAACCGGTATGTTTGGAAGAACTGAGACACATAAACATTTCTTAACCACAAATTATTTTTATTTTTGGAGTTTTTTTTTTCTTCCTGGAAATGGAGTCTCACTCTGTCACCCAGGCTGGATTACAGTAGCATGATCTCGGCTCACTGCAACTTCCACCGCCCGAGTTCAAATGATTCTCTTGCCTCAGCCTGCCAAGTAGCTGGGATTTCAGGCATGTGCCACTATGCCTAGGTAATGTTTTTTATTTTTAGTAGAAGTGAAGTTTCACCATTTTGGCTAGGCTGATCTCAAACTCCTGACCTCAAGTGATCCACTTGCCTTGGCCTCCCAAAGTGCTGGGATTACAGGCATGAGTGACTGCACCCAGCATTAACTGTAAATTATATCAAAATGTAGATCCAGTATTTTTATGGCAGTTTTAATTTAGCATCTGCATTGTGATATTCTATAAACACCAGATTTCAAAGACAGTATGAAAACAATGTAAAATACCTCAGCTTTTCATTATGATTACATGTTGAAATTATACTTAATTTCACCTTGTTTTACTTTTAGTGTCAACACTAGAAAATTTTAAATTACTTATGTCACTTTTACTGTATTTCTGCTGGACAGTACTTATAGCTAGATGTTCCTATGTGTTTACCATGTCTTAATTTCTTCCTGTATCTCTGACTTTTCTTTTGGCATCTTTTAACTTTTGCTTTAGCACACTCAGTAGAAGTTTTATAATGCAGACATTCTGATTCTCTTAATTTTTTTGCTTTGTCTTAATTTTTTGTTTTGCCTTTAATCTTGAAAAATGATTTTGGGGGTATCGTAGATTTGTGGTTATTTGTTTTACCTAAACCTTGAAGATAACATCCCACTGTTTTTGGCTTTCATTATTGATTTTGAGAAATCAGCTGTCAATCTACTAGGTTGGTGCAAAAGGAATTGTTGTTTTGGACCGTGAATTTTAAATCATTATAACTAGGCTCAAATGTGTCTTTATTAATCAGAATAGGAATCATTACAATCAACACATTTTTGCCAGTGAGAAATAAGTTTGTTTATTCCTATAATATAAGAATCCTTGCTTCAGGATTTCACAAACTCTTTGAAAGCATTTTCCTCTATCCTGCTGGTTGTGGAAGCATTTTCCCTGCAAAAAGTTATAGAGATGCTTGAAGAAGTGGTAGTCAGTTGATGAGAGGTCAGGTGAATATGGGGGATGGGGCAAAACTTCATAGCCCAATTCATTCAACTTTTGAAGTGTTGGTTGTGCAATGTGCGGTTGGGCATTATTGTGGAGAAGAATTGGGCCCTTTCTGCTGACCCATGCTGGCTGCAGGCATAGTTTTAAGTGTATTTCATTAATTTGCTGAGGATACTTCTCAGATATAATGGTTTCTCCAGGATTCAGAAAGCTGTAGTGGATCAGACCACCAGACAGTGACCATGACCTTTTTTTGGTTCAAGTTTGGCTTTGTGAAGTGCTTTGGAGCTTCTTCTCAGTCCGGCCACTGAGTTGGTCATTGCTGGTTGTCATATAAAATCTACGTTTTGTCACACCTCACAGTCTGATTGAGAAATTGTTCATTGTTGTGAAGAATAAGAGAAGACAACATTTCAAAATAGCAGTTTTTACAATTTTTGCTCAGCTCATGAGGCATCCACTTACCAAGCTTTTTCACCTTTCCAGTTTGTTTCAAATGCTGAACAGCTGTAGAATGGTCGAAGTTGAGTTCTTAGGCTGAGTTCTTCAGCAACTTCTTGAGTAGTTGTAAGAGGATCAAACGTCAACAATTGCTCTCAATAGGTTGTTGTCAGCTTCCAATGGCCGGCCACTATGCTCCTCATCCTCAGGGATCTCATGTCCTTTGTAAAACTTCTTGAACCACCACTGCACTGTATGTTCATTAGCAGGTCCTGGGCCAAATGTGTTGTTGATGTTGCTAGTTGTCTCTGCTGCTTTACAACCCATTTTGAACTTGAATAAGAACATTGCTTGAATTTGCTTTTTGTCTAACCTCATTTCCATAGTCTAAAATAAATATAAATAGCAAATAAGTCATTAGCAAAAAAAAAGCAAGAAATGCCCATTAAAATGATGTATAACATAACCGCATTTATTTAAGAATGTATTCCAGTATCAAATGGCAAATTCCAACAATGCAAAAGCCACAATTAATTTTTTACCAACCTAATAATTCTTGCTGCTTTGAAGGAAATTTATCTTTTAGAATTTTTTTAGGGGGGAAGGATAATAATTTTTCTGCTGTTTCACTCTGAGGTTTTTGTGCAGAATTCTTTTTCTCTTTCTTTTTGTTTGTTTGAGATGGAGTCTCTCTCTGTCATCCAGGCTGGAGTGCAGTGGCTCGATCTCGGCTCGCTGCAACCTTTGCCTCCCGAGTTCAAGGGATTCTTCTGCCTCAGCCTTCAAAGTAGCTGAAACTACAGGCACACGCCACCACGCCCAGCTAACTTTTGTTTTTTAGTAGAGATAGGGTTTCACTGTATTGGCCAGGCTGGTCTCGAACTCCTGACCTTGTGATCTACCCACCTCGGCCTCCAAAAGTGCTGGGATTACAGGTGTGAGCCACTACGTCCGGCCCTTTTTATTTTTTTCCTAGTCAAGTGTGGTTGTGGGAGTAAAGAAAATGTTAAATCATCATGTGGAATTCTTTATTTTGCCTTGTATTCATTGAGATTATTAAATCAATGCATCAGTATCTTTTTAAAGATATTGGTGATATTCTTACTTTCTATAGTTGCTTCTTAGTATCTGCTGGAGATTGGTTTCAGAACCCTGTGCAGATACGGCAATCCACAGGCAGCTCAAATTCCTTATATAAAATGCCATCATATTTGCATACAGCCTACACACATCCTCCCACATATTTTAAATAATCTCTAGATTACTTATGGTACCTACTACAATGTAGATGCTATGTAAATAATTGTTATACTGTCTTGGTTTTTTTTTAATTTCTGTTATTTTTTGTTGTATTTTTAAAACTATACATTTTTTTTTTTAATTCTTGGTTGAGGGAATCTGTGGCTGTGAAGGGCCGATTATATTCACAGTTCACTTCTTGTTTGTTACAGATAATTCCAGTTTCTAAATTTTCTGTGTCTGTGTCTGCTGGCTCATGATATTTTTTTCTTGTGTGCCTTGAGTACCAGCTGTATTTTAAAAATTGTAGGAATAGAGGAGTGCTAGAATATTAGTATCTTTCTTAAGAAGGTGTATTTTTCTAGGAAAGATCTCTAGGGGTGCTGTCAGTCCCAAGTCACTTTATTCATGTTCAAGAGTTGGGATTCCTTCTGTTATACACATGACATTGAGCAAGACTTTAAGATCATGAATTCTACTTTCCTTCAATTTCCTCTTATCCTAATGATATTGTCCTTAAACTATGAATGTAAATTGGGTGGCTTATCTGAGTCCCCAGCTTTGGTGGGCCCTGTGCTTTTATTTTTATCTTTTATTTTTAATATTATTTAAAAAACAAACAAACAAACAAACAAACGAGGTCTAAGTGTATTGTGCAGAATGATCCTGAGCCCTTGGGCTCAAGCAGTCCTCCTGCCTGGGCCTCTCAATTTGCTGGGATTACAGGCGTGAGCCACCACACCCAGCCTTGTGCTTTGATGTTTTACCATAGTCCAACACATCTTCCATTAGCTTAGCCTTTTTCTCAGCCTTTTCTTCTAGATAGGAAAATGTCCTCAGCACAAAAGTTACTGGGTGTATGGTTTATTTCTGGTTTACTTTCACATGGAATTTGGTATGTAATTTCACATTACCTTATTTCATTCATTTTTATTTAGTTTTTTTGTTGGCCTCAGCAGAAAGGTTTGACCTGTCTGCCACTACCATAAATAAAACCCTAATTATCTTTCTTTTTTATTTTTAAGATTTGATTTTAAGATATTTCTGCTTTGAGCCAAAATTTTTTTTGAAGCTTCCACGTATGCATGAGAACATGTGATACTTGCCAAAATGCCTGGCTTATTTCCCTTAACATAATGTCTGCCAGTTGCATCTGTGTTGTTAAAAATGACAGGATTTCATTATTTTTAATGGCTGAATAACATTCCACTGTGTGTATGTACCACATTTCTTTATCCATCCGTTGATTTACAGTTAGATTGATTCCATATCCTGGCTATTGTGTATAGTGCTGCAGTTAACACAGGAGTACAGATATCTCTTTTATATACTGATTTCCTTTCTTTGGGATATATACTCAGTAGTGGGATTGCTGGATTGTAGTTCTATTTGTTGTGTTTTTAGGAAGCTCCATACTGTTTTCTCTTGTGACTATGCCAGTTTACATTCCCACCAACAGTGTACAGGGGTCCCCTTTCTCCATATTCTCACCAGCATCTGCTATTGATTGTCTTTTTGATAAAAGCCATTTGAACTGGAGTGAGATGATACCTCATTGTAGTTTTGATTTATATTTCTCTGATGATAAATAATGTGGAGCATTTTTTATATACCTCTTTGCCATTTGTATTTCTCCCTGGGAAATGTCTCCTCAGATCTTTTGCCCATTTTTAAATCAGATTATTTGTTTGTTTCCTATTGAGTCATTTAAGATTCATCTATTCTGGTCATTAATCCTTTGTCAGATATTAGTTTGAAATCTTTTCTCCCATTCTACATGTTATGTCTTCACTTTATTGTTTTCACTGCTGTGCAGAAACTTTTTGGCTTGGAGTGATGTCATTTGTTGATAATTTATTTTATTTTGCTTCAGTTGGTTGTGTTTTTGAGATCTTATTTAAGAAATCTTTGCCTAGATGAGTGTCCTAGAGTTTTTGCCCAACGGTTTCCTCTAGTAGTTTCATAGATTTAAGTCTTTAATGCATTTTTCTTTGATTTTCATACATGGCAAGAGTTAGGGGACTACTTTTGTTCTTCTGAGTATAGACATCCGGTTTTCTCAACACCATTTATTGAAGAGGCTGTTCTTTCCTCAATGAGTGTTTTTGTCACCTTAGTAAAAAACTAATTGGCTTTAAATACATGGATTAATTTCTGGACTCTGTTCTGTTGTTCTGTGTGTCTATTTTTATGCCAGTACCATGCTATTTTGGTTACTACAGCTTTGTAGTATATTTTGAGGTCTGGTAGTGTGATACTCTGCCAGTTACCAGCTTTGTTCTTTTTGGTCAGGATTGTTTTGATTATATGGAGTCTTTTGTGTTTCCATACAATTTCAGGATTTTTTTCTTTTTCTATTTCTGTGAGGATTGTCATTGCTCTTGATAGGGATTGCTTTGAATCTATAGATTGTATTGGGTAGTATTGTCATTTTAACAATATTAATATTTTTCAACCCATGAGCATAGGATGTCTTTTCATTTGTTTGTATTCTCTTAATTTCATCAGTGTTTTATAATTTGCATTGTAGTTGGTTAAGTTTATTCCTAGGTATTTAAAATTATTTGTAGCTATTGTAAATGGGATCACCTTCTTGATTTCTTTTTCAGATGGGTTGTCACTGTTGGCATAGAGAAATTCTACAGATTTTTGTATGTTGATTTCATATACTGTACTGCAATGTTACTGAATTTGTTTATTCGTTCTAATAGTCATTTGTTGGAGTCTTTAGGTTTTTTAAATATAAGATCACATCAGCTGCAAACAATGATAATTTTACTTCTTCCTTTCCAATTTGGCTTTCCTTTATTTCATTCTCTTATCTGTTTACTCTGCCTGGGACCCATATTACTGTCTTGAATGATAGTGGTGAATATGCCCATCCTTATCTTCTTCTAGATCTTAGAAGAAAGGCTTTCAGCTTTTCCCCCATTCATTCTGATACTAATTGTGGGTTTGTTTTATATGGCCTTATCATGTTGAGATATGACCCTTTTGTCCCTAGTTTGCTGAGAGTTTTTATCATGAAGGGTTACTGAATTTTATCAAAAAAAAATTTTTGGCATCTATTGAAATGATCATACACTTTTTGTCCTTATTCTGTTGATATGATGTATCACATTGATTGATTTACATTACGCTGAACCATCCTTGCATCCCTGGGATGAATCCCATTTGATTATGATGATCTTTTTAATTCATTGTTGAATTTGGTTTGCTATATTTTGTTGAGGATTTTAATATCTATTTTCATCACAGATACTGGCCTGTAGTTTCTTTTTGTTGTTGTATCTTTGTCTGGTTTTGGTATCAGAATAAATCTGGGGCCAGGCGTGGTGGCTCATGCCTGTAATCCCAGCACTTTGGGAGGCTGAGGTGAGCAGATCACCTGAGGCCAGGAATTTGAAACCAGCCTGGCCAACATGGTGAAACCCCTCTTTACTAAAAATATGGAAATTGGCTGGGCATATTGGCTCATGCCTGTTATCCCAGCTACTCAGGAGGCTGAGTCAGAATCACTTGAACCCAGGAGGCAGAGGTTGCAGTGAGCCAAGATCACGCCATTGCACTCCAGCCTGGGCAACAGAGTGAGACTCTGTCTCAAAAGAAAAAAACAAAAAGATTAAATCTGGTCTCATAAAATGAGTTTGGAGATCCTTCTTGATTTCTGGGAATGATTTGAGTAGGATTGATGTTAGTTCTTTAAATGCTTGGTAGAATTCAGCAATGAAGTCATGAAGTCCTGGCCTTTTCTGTGATGGGGGACTTTTTATTATTGTTTCTATCTTGTTACTTACTATTGGTCTATTTAGATTTTGGTTTTCTACGTGGTTCATTCTTGGTAGGCTGTATGTATCTAGAAATTTATTCATTTATTCTAGGTTTTCCAATTTATTGGCATATAGTTGTTCAAGATTGTCTCCAATGATCCTTTGAATTTTGTGATATCAGTTGTAATGTCTCCTTTTTTGTCTCTGATTTTATTTGGATCTTCTTTTTTTTTCTTTATTTGAATCTTCTTTCCAAACAACCCTTTTCATTTCATTGATGTCTTCTATTTTTTTCTTTTAGTCTCAATTTTATTTGTTTTTTTATTATTTATTTTCTTGTTTTCTTTATTATTTATTTTCTTAATTTGGGGCTTGGCATGCTCTTGCTTTTCTAGTTCTTTAAGATGCATTACTAGGTTGCTTATTTTTTGGTTTTCTACTTTTTGATTTACACATTTATTGCCATAAACATTCCCTCTAGTATTAGTTTTAACTGTATCTCATAGATTTTAGTATGTTGTGTTTCCATTTTCATTTGTTTCAAGAAATTTTTAAATTTTCTTCTTAATTACTTCATTGGTTGTTCAGGCACGTATTGTTTAATTCTTATGTGTTTGTATAGTTTCCAAAGTTCCACCTGTTATTTAATTCTACTTATATTTCACTGTGGTTAGAAAAGATACTTGGTAATTTTTATCAGACTTGTTTTGTGGCCTAATTTGATGGGGCTCTTTCTGGGTTTCTGTTTGCATGCAATATCTCTTTCCATCTTTTGGTCTATCTACATTTTTATAAATGAAGTGAGTTTCTTATATGTAGCAGATAGTAGGGCCTTGTTTTGTTTACCCCTTCAGCTCCTCTGTATCTTTTGATTGGAGAATTTAGGATCCATCCTTGAGAAATGTTCCATGTGCTGAAGAGAAGAATGAATATTCTGAAGCTGTTGGATGACAGCTTCTGTCAGTCTATTAGGTCCATTTAATCTATTAGTACAGAATAAATTCACTGTTTCTTTCCTGATTTTCTGTCTAGATGATCTGTCCAGTAGTGAAAGTGGGCTGTTGAAGTCCCAAGTCATTACTGTATTGGGTTCTGTCTCCTTAACTCTAATTAACTTGGCTTTATATATCTGGGTGCTTCTGTGTTGGATAGGTGTGTATTTATAATTTTTTTATCCTCTCGCTGAATTAAAACCTTTTATATAATAACCTTTCTCTCTTTTCACAGTTTTTGTGTTGAAATCTGCTTTATCTAAAAATGAATACGAAGCTACTTGAGCTTTTTTTGTGTTTCTATTTGCATGTAGTATCTTTTTCCATCTTTTTGTTTTTAATCTATGTTTTCATAGTGAAGATTTAGTCCATTTACATTCAGTATTATTATTGATAGGTAAGGACTTACTACTGCCTTTTTGTTGTTGTTCTGGTTGTTTTCTTGGGCTTCTTCCCCTTTCTATTTCCTTGTCTTCTTTTGTGCTAAAGTTATTTTTTGGTAGTATATTTTAATTTCTCTCTTTTTTTTTTTTTCCTTGAGATGGAGTTTTGCTCTTGTTGCCCAGGCTGGAGTTCAATGGCACAATCTTTGCTCACTGGAACCTCTGCCTCCTGAGTTCAGGAGATTCTTCTGCCTCAGCCTCACCAATAGCTGGGATTATAGGCATGCGCCACCACACCCAGCTAATTTTATGTTTTTAGTAGAGACAGGGTTTCTCCATGTTAGTCAGGCTGGTCAGGAATTCCCAACCTCAGGTGATCCGCCCTCCTCGGCTTCCCAAAGTGCTGGGATTACAGGAGTGAACCACTACGCCCAGCCTAATTTCTTACTTTTTATTTTTTTGCGTATCTGTTAGAGGTTTTTGTTTTGTGATTACTGTGAGGTTTGCAAATAAAAACTTATAGCTGGTTATTTGCAACTGATGACAACTCTGATTGCAAAGAAAAGAAAAAATACAAGCACAGAGAAAACTAAAAACCTGTATATTTTTACTCCACCCCTTTACTTTCTGACTTTTGTCTATATATTTTTATATTTTAAGCTTTGGAGTAGTTTTTGTTTTTTTTTTTGACAGATTTTTCTTTTAATCTTCCTACTAAAGATATGAGCTGTTAGGGTAGTCTGTGTTTATCTATACACTTACTTTTACCAGTGAGTTTTATACCTTCAGATGATTTCTTGTTGCTTGTTAATGTCCTTTTCTTTCAGATTGAAAAATTTCCCTTTAGCATTTTTTGAAAGATGAGTCTGTGTTGATAAAATCCCTCAGCTTTTGTTAGTCTAGGCAAGCCTTCATGTCTCTCTCATATTTCAAGGATAATTTCCATGGATGTATTAGGTTGGTGCAAAAGTTATCGTGATTTTTGCCATTAAAAGTAATTGCAAAAACTGTGGTTACTTTTGCCCCAATCTAATAACATTCTACTCTCTTCTGGCCTGCAGAGTTTCAGCTAAAGTTTGTCATCCTGTTCTTTTCTGGCCCATATGGTTTCTGCTAAAGTTTGCTGCCAGATGTAGTACAACTCCTTTATATAGTTACTTATTTTCTTTTGCCACTTTAAGCATCCTTTCTTTGTCCTTTACCTTTGAGACTTCAGTTATTAATATGCCTTAAGTTAATCTTATTTGGGTTGAATCTGTTTAGTGTCCTTTGACTTTCCTTTACCTGTATATTCATATCTTTCTCTAAGTTTGAAAAGTACTCTGCTATTATTTCTTTGAGTAAACTTTCTACCTCAGTCTCTTTCTTTACACCCTCTTTAAGGCCAGTAACTCTTAGATTATGCCTTTGGGGTGCTATTTTCAGATCTTGCAGGCATACTTCCTTCATTTTTATTATTTTTCCTCCTGACTGTATTTTCCCATAACCTGTCTTCAAGCTCACTAATTCATTCTTTTGCTGTTGAGAGACTGATGGAATTTCAGCTTGTTGAATTTTCCAGCTTCAGAATTTCTGCTTGTTTTTTATTATTTCAGTGTCTTTGTTAAATTTCTCTGATATAGTTCTGAATTTTTAATCTTTTTTATCTTGAATTTAATTGAGCTTTCTCAAGACTGCTATTTTGAATTTCTCATCTGAAAGGTCACATATCTTTATTGCTCCAAGATGTGTCTGTTTTCCTAGATGTTCTTGATCATTGTGAATGTTCATTGATGTCTAGGCATCGAAGAGCTAGACTTCACAGTTTAGATTTGTTTATTCCTGTCACTCTCCAGGGTTCTTTCCAAGAAATCAAAGAAGATCGAGTGTTGTGACCTAAGCCTGTAGTCACTGCAGTCGTTTTGGCATTAAGGAGCATCTGATGCACAGGAACGCTGTGACTCTTGAGACTCCTACATACACAGTCTTCATGGACTTGGGAAATAATTGGGAGAATTCCTTGGATTACCAGGCAGAGTCTCTTGCTCTCTACCTTCCCTTTCCTTCAATCCAGAGTCTTTCTCTGTACTGGCCTGCCCATTGTTGGAGGGGGTTGACAAAGGCACTCCTGTAGCCATCACAGTTGGAAATGTGCTGAGTTGCATCTGAAGCCTGGCAGACCAGCACAGTATTGGTGCTCACCCAAGGGCCACAGCCAATCCTGTGTGACTGCCACTGGCTGTTATTCAAGGCCAAATGCCACTTTAGTCAGCAGGTGGTGAATTCTTCCAAGACTGAATCCATCCTATCAGGGCAGCCATTCCCTTCTAGCCCAGTGTGAATCTGTAAACGCCATCCAGGAGCAAAAGCTTGCTATCAAAACCTTCAGAAATCTGTCTTTTGCTTTATTTTACTGTGACTGAGCCTATACTCAGGTTGCAAGACAAAGTTTTCTGTACTTTTCCTTCTCCACCCCAAGCTGAGGGAGTTGGAGAGGGTTGACTCAGGGATTGCCTTGTCTGCCACAGGTGATGTTACACTGGGTTTTATCTCATTTCCGTTACCTCCAAGACCAGCGCAGCACCAAGGCTTGCTGAAGGATGCGGTCCTTGTGGCCTCACTGTCACTCATATTTATTCTGGGCCCTAGACCACTTCGGTCATAATGTGGTGAAGGCCAGCTACTCCTCCTGGGGTGGAAGATTTCTCTCTGGCACAGGACTGATCTAAATGCTCCTTCTGTAGGCACCAGCAGAATGCCCTGTGTTGTGTTCTGCTGTTACAGAGCAGCACTGAGTTCCAGTGCAAAGTCTCACACTTACTTTCACTCTCTCTCCCAAGCATACAGATTCTATCTCAGTGCTGTGCTGCCTGGGGTTGGAGGAGGGGTGGTATAGTCAGTGCAAGACTGTCTTTCCTACCCTCTTCAATGCCTCTTTCCTTGATATTATGTTAAAACCAGGTGCTAAGATTGCTCACCTGATTTTGTTTTTGTTTTTGTTTGTTTGTTTTGAGGCAGGGTCTTACTCTGTCACCCAGGCTGGAGTGCAGTGGCATGATCTCAACTCATTGCAGCCTGGACCGCCCTCCTGGGCTCAAGCAATTCTCCTACCTCAGCCTCCTGAGTAGCTAGGACTACAGGTGCATGCTACCATGCATGGCTAATTTTTGTGCTTTTTTGAAGAGACAGGATTTCATCATGTTACCCAGGCTAGTCTTGAACTAAGCTAAAATGATCCACTTGCCTCAACCTTCCAAGTGCTGGGATTATGGGCATGTACCACTGTGCCCAGCTGATTCACTGATTGTTATGAAGGCAGTTTTTTTGCATGGATAATTGTTCAGTTTGGTGTTCCTGCTGAGAGGTGATTCCTGGGGGATTCTCTTCATCAATCTTGCTCTGTTTCCTCTGCAAGGAAAAAGAGATCTATTTTTATTTTTTTTAAATTAAACTAAGTTCCAAGATACATGTGCAGAACATGCAGGTTTGTTACATAGGTATACACGTGCCATGGTGGTTTGCTGCACCCATCATCCTGTCATCTATATTAGGTATTTCTCCTAATGCTATCCTTTCCCTAGCGCCCTACCCACCGACAGGCCCCAGTGTGTGATGTTCCCCTCCCTGTGTTCATGTGTTCTCATGGTTCAACTCTCACCAGTGAGAACATGCAGTGTTTGGTTTTCTGTTCCTGTATTAGTTTGCTGAGAATGATGGTTTCTGTCTTCATCCATTTCCCTGCAAAGGACACAAACTCATTCTTTTTTATTGCTGCATAGTATGCCATGGTGTATATGTGCCACATTTTCTGTATCCAGTCTATCACTGATGGGTATTTGGGTTGGTCCCAAGTCTTTGCTATTGTGAACAGTGCTGCAGTAAACATACATGTGCATGTTTCTCTAGAGTAGAATGATTTATAATCCTTTGGGTACATACCCAGTAATGGAATTGCTGGGTCAAATGGTAGTGCTGGTTCTAGATCCTTGAGGAATCACCACACTGTCTTCCACAATGGTTGAACTAATTTACACTCCCACCAACAGTGTAAAAGCGTTCCTGTTTGTTTACATCCTCTCCAGCATCTGTTGTTTCCTAACTTTTTAATGATTACCATTCTAACTGGCATCAGATGGTATCTCATTGTGGTTTTGTGCATTTCTCTAATGACCAGTGATGATGAGCTTTTTTTCATATGTCTGTTGGCCACATAAATGTCTTCTTTTGAGAAATGTCTGTTCATATCCTTTGCCCACTTTTTGATTGGGTTGTTTGGTTTTTTTTCTTGTAAATATGTTTAAGTTCTTCGTAGATTCTGGATATTAGACCTTTGTCAGATAGATAGATTGCAAAAACTTTCTCCCATTCTGTAGGTTGCCTGTTCACTCTGATGATAGTTTCTTTTGCTACGCAGAAGCTCTTTACTTTGATTAGATCCCATTTGTCAGTTTTGGCTTTCATTGGAATTGATTTTGGTGTTTAAGTGATGACGTCTTTGCTATGTCCTGAATGGTGTTGCCTGGGTTTTCTTCTAGGGTTTTTATGGTTTTAGATCTTACATTTAAGTCTTAATCCACTTGAGTTAATTTTTGTATAAAGTATAAGGAAGGAGTCCAGTGTCTGTTTTCTGCATATGGCTAGCCAATTTTCCCAACATCATTTATTAACTTTATTAAAGGGAATCCCTTCCCTATTGCTTGTTTTTGTCAGGTTTGTCAAAGATCAGATGGTTGCAGATGTGTGGCATTATTTCTGAGGCCTTTGTTCTGTTCCATTGGTCTGTATATCTGTTCTGGTACCAGTACCATGCTGTTTTGGTTACTGTAGCCTTGTAGTATAGTTTGAAGTAAGGTAGCATGATGCCTCCAGCTTTGTTCTTTTTGCTTAGAATTGTCTTGGCTATATAGGCTCTTTTTTAAATTCCATATGAAATTTAAAGTAGTTTTTTTCTAATTCTGTGAAGAAAGTCAATGGTAGCTTGATAGGGATAGTATTGAATCTATAAGTTACTTTGCGCAGTATGGCCATTTTAATGATATTCTTCCTATCCATGAGCATGGACTGTTTTTCCATCTTTTTGTGTCCACTTTTATTTCCTTGAGCAGTGATTTGTAGTTCTTTTTGAAGAGGTCCTTCACATCCCTTGTAAGTTGTATTCCTACGTATTTTATTATCTTTGTAGCAGTTGTTAATGGGAGTTTACTCATGACTTGGTTCTCTGTTTGTCTATTATTGGTGTGTAAGAATGCTTGTGCCTTTTGCACATTAATTTTTGTATCCCGAGAGTTTGCTGAAGTTGCTTATCAGCTTAAGAAGACTGGGCTGAGATGATGGGGTTTTCTAAATATACAATCATGTCATCTGCAAATAATTTGACTTCCTCTCTTCTTATTTAAATACGCTTCATTTCTTTCTCTTGCCTGATTGCCCTGGCCAGAACTTCCAGTATTATATGTTGAATAGGAATGGTGAGAGAGGGCATCCTTGTCTTGTGCTAGTTTTCAAAGGGAATGCTTCCAGCTTTTGCCCATTTAGGATGATATTGGCTGTGGGTTTGTCATAAATAGCTCTTATTATTTTGAGATCCATTCCATCAATACCTAGTTTACTCAGAGTTATTAGCCTGAAGGAGTGTTGAATTTTAGAGAAGGGTTTTCTGCATCTATTGAGATAATTGTGGTTTTGTCATTGGTTCTGTTTTTGTGATGAATTACGTTTATTGATTTGTATATGTTGAACCAGCATTGCATTCCAGGGATGAAGCCAACTTGATCATGGTGGGTAAGCTTTCTGATGTGCCACCAGATTCGATTTGCCCATATTTGAGGATTTTTGCATGGATGTTCATCAGGGATATTGACCTGAAATCTTTCTTTGTTGTGTCTCTGCCAGGTTTTGGTATTGGGATGATGCTGGACTCATAAAATGAATTAGGGAGGAGTCCCTCTTTTTCGGTTGTTTGGAATAGTTTCAGAAGGAATGGTATCAGCTCCTCTTTTGTACCTCTGGTAGAATTTGGCTATGAATTCATCTGGTCCTGGGCTGTTTTTGGTTGGTAGGCTATTATTTACTGCCCCAATTTCAGAACTTGTTATTGGTCTATTCAGAGATTCGACTTCTTGGTTTAGTCTTGGGTGTGTGTATGTATGTAGAAATGTATCCATTTCTTCTAGACTTTCTCATTTATTTGCATATTTATTTTATAGTATTCTCTGATTGTAGTTTGTATATCTGTGGGATCAGTGGTGATATCCCCTGTATCATATTTTATTGCATCTATTTAATTCTTCTCTCATTTCTTTATTAGTTTGGTTAGAGGTCTATCTATTTTGTCAATCTTCTCAGAAAATCACCTCCTGGATTCATTGTGTTTTTTTGAAGAGATTTTCATGTCTCTATCTCCTTCAGTTCTGCTCTGATCTTAGTTATTTCTTGTCTTCTGCTAACTTTTGAATTTGTTTGCACTCGCTTCTTTAGTTTTTTTAAAATGTGATGTTAGGGTGTTGACTTTAGATCTTTCCTGCTTTCTCCTATGGGCTTTTAGTGCTATAAATTTCCCTCTAAACACTGCTTTAGCTGCATCCTGGAGATTCTGGTATGTTTTGTCTTTGTTCTTATTGGTTTCAAAGAACTTAATTATTTCTGTCTTAATTTTGTTATTTACCCAGCAGTCATTCAGGAGCAGACTGTTCAGTTTCCATATACTTGTGCGTTTTTGAGTGAGTTTCTTAATCCCGAGTTCTAATTTGATTGCACTGTGGTCTGAGAGACTGTTATAATTTGTATTCTTTGGCATTTGCTGAGGAATGTTTTATTTCCAACTATCTGGTCAATTTTAGAATAAGTGCAATGTGCTGCTGAGAAGAATGCATATTCTGTTGATTTGGGGTGGAGAGTTCTGTAGATGTCTATTAGATCTGCTTGATCCAGAGCTGATCAAGTCCTGAATATCCTTATTTTCTGTCTCTTTGATCTGTCTTATATTGACAGTGAGCTGTTAAGGTCTCCCACTGTTTTTGTGTGGGAGTCTGTGTCTCTTGGTAGGTCTCTAAAAACTTGCTTTATGAATCTGGGTGCTCCTGTATTGGGTGCATATATATTTAGGATAGTTAATTCTTCTTGTTGCATTGGTCCCTTTACCATTATGTAATGCCATTCTTTGTCTTTTTTGATCTTGTTGGTTTAAAGTCTGTTTTTATCAGAGACTAAGATTGCAACCTCTGCTTTTTTTTTTTTTGCTCTCCATTTGCTTGGTAAATATTTCTTCATCCCTTTATTTTGAGCCTATGTGTGTCTTTGCAGGTGAGATGGGTCTCCTGAATTCAGCACAATGCTTAGTCTTGACTCTGCTATCCAATTTGCCAGTCTGAGTCTTTTAATTGGGGCATTTTGCCCATTTACATTTAAGGTTAATATTATGTGTGATGTTGATCCTGTCATTATGATGCTACCTGGTTATTTTGCCCATTAGTTATATCAGTTTTTTCATAGTGTTGATGGTCTTTACAATTTGATATGTTTTTGCAGTGGCTGGTACTGATTTTTCATTTCCATATTTAGTGCTTCCTTCAGGAGCTCTTGTAAGGCAGACCTGGTGGTGACAAAATCTCTCAGTATTTGCTTATCTGTAAAGACTTTTATTTCTTATTTGCTTATGAAGCTTAGTTTGGC
This sequence comes from Cacajao melanocephalus, assembly GCA_963573385.1. NCBI lineage: Eukaryota > Metazoa > Chordata > Mammalia > Primates > Pitheciidae > Cacajao > Cacajao melanocephalus. Next base: position 25,298 of record CAUYLG010012243.1, on the reverse strand, counting down.
TGAATATGAAATTTTAGATTGAAAATTCTTTTTTTTAAGAATGTGGAATATGGCCGGATGCAATGGCTCACGCCCATAAAGCCAGCAATTTGGGAGGCTGAGGCAGGCAGATCACAAGGTCAGGAGATCGAGACCATCCTGGCCAACATGGCGAAACCTCATCGCTACTAAAAATACAAAAACAATTAGCCAGGCATGGTGGTGCGCACCTGTAGCCACAGCTGCTCAGGAGGCTGAGACAGGGAAATCGCTTGAACCCAGGCAGTGGGGGATGCTGTGAGCTGAGATTGTGCCACTGCACTACAGCCTGGGCAACAAGAGCGAAACTCTGTCTCAAAAAAAAAAAAGGATATGGAATACTGGCCCCCACTCTCATCTGGTTTATAGGGTTTCTGCAGAGAGATCTGCTGTTAGTCTGATGGGCTTTAAATTTTTAAATTAATATTTGCTCTGGAATATAGGAAGCCAAGTTAATGAAATTAGAAAATACTTTGAAGTAGCCTGTTCCTTTCTTTCTCTTTTTCTTTTAACTGTTGCAAATATTGAAAAAACACGTGCTTAAAATTTCAGTGCTTCCTCATGGCTTATTATTAAAAACAGTTTATGCTTTTTTGTCATAGGTTAGGTTCTCCAGGATATTTTTCTTCAGGTTGATATCATGGTGCAATAAAATTGGGCCTTTATCCCCTTACTTTGCTTAGTTCCAGAAAGGCTGTGATGTTAGGCACAGTGGCTGTCACTACCCCAGTTTTCCTCATCTGGAGGCAAATACTTCTAAAACTTTTTTTGGCTTATTCTTTTGGTATATACCTCTGTATCTGTAAATAACCTTTTATGTTGCTATCACCTGTTTTTCAGTTTTAGGCATTATCTCTTGACTTGCTATTGGTGATGTAAATTTAGCTTTTTTCCACAAATATCCGATCCATTCCCCCCATCCTCCCATTGATAGCTTAGTTTTTCATATACAACCATATAGCATTTGTATAGTTCTAAATATTTATTATTAGTTCAGACTCAAACTATCTGCTGTTTGTCAAAATAGCCCATATACAAAATAGCTTTGCCATATATACAGAGATATCAAGTAATTTTAGCAGTTTAACCATTATCAAGAAATTTCTCTTAGAAATTTCTTCAATTTTGGCCCATTGCTTGATACAGTTGCCGCCTGTTCAGTCTCTATCCTATGCTGTATCCTCTGTTTCCTATGTTCTACGTAATCCTTTGGCTTGTGTACTCTTTTGGTTTATTTCAGTTTCTAGTAGCTTTCTGAAAGGCAAATGTTTTGCAATACTATATTTATATAAGTGTCTTTATTTTACCCTAGCTTTTAGTTTATCTGGGTGTTGAATTATGAGGGTGAAATTGTTCTTCTTAAGAGCTCTGAAGGAATTCATGGCATCTGATGTAAGGAAGCCTTTCTTCCGTCACTCTGCAGATCACTTTTATCTCCTCTCTTGAAGATTATACAGTTGTATTTTGAAGCTTATCAAATGTTTCTTTTTGTTGTTTCTAGAGTTCTGAAATGTAACAGTGATGTGACTTAGAGTCTATAATCATTCACTTTGCCATGCATTTAATGGGTACCTTCAGTCTAACAATTTGTGTCCATCAACTCTGGGAAAGTTTCTCATATTTTTTTCTTGAATTTTCTTGCCTCTGTTTTTGGTTCTGGAACCCTAATTAGACATTCTACTTCTTAGACCTATTTTTTAAATGTCATCTTTGTCTCTTTTTTTTTTTTTTTGCTTCATACTTTCTGGAAAATGTACCTTTTTCAAACTTTTGAGATTTTCATTTTTGCTGTCATACTTTTAATTTCCAAAAGGCCTTTTTTGATCTCTATATAATTTTCTTATTATATCCTCTTGTTATTTCTTTCTATGAATTTAGTTAAAATTTGTGTGTGTTTTTTTTTAATTTATTTCTTCCTGCTTTCTCTATTTTTTTTTCCAAATTATTCTTTCTGTTAATATGTTTTGGTCTTTTTAATCTGGAGGCTTTCCTCAGCTATGTAGTGATCTTTGATTGTGTGTTCAAATTTATGTTAGGGGCTTTAGAAAGCTATTTTAGAGCTCTGTGAATATGGCTGGGCATTTTATGGGTGGAAATCCCTTACATCATCTTTAGGTATTTGGAAGGCTTTTTTCTAGGGCTAAAAAGAGTCCAGTAAGAAGAGTCCTCCAATCTTCTGCCTCTAGGTCAGTGATTCTCAAGTGGGGTGATTTGGCCCCCTAAGAGAAATTCAGCAGTGTCTAGAGACTTATTTGATTGTCACAGATGGTTTGCTACTGAAAACTGGTACATAGAATCTGAGGGTCTTGTTACATCCTATAGTGCATAGGACAGCTCCAACAATGAAGAAAAATTGAGTTTTAAATGCCAGGATAAGTGCTTATCCTGAGAAACCCTGCTTTAGGGTGTAAATCTCATTGCGAGTCCTATGAGAACTATGTGAAAGAAGAGAGCTGGAGAGTCTCAACATTCAATATATAAACACTCTCTTAATCCTCTCCTCCCTTTCAAAGCTTTTCTCGTCTGTACCCTCACCTTCTGCTATGTCTGGTGTCCCCAAGGTAGATTTCTTTTGTCTTACCCGGTATAGCAAATAAGCCTCATGGCCTCTGATGAAGTGGGTTAGAGGTTTCTGTTTAATTTAAACCATGTTAGCGCTGCAAGTCTTTGTAGGAATGGTTTTCTCATTGAATTCTAGCCCAAATTAAAAGACTAGTTATTAAGTGTACTTGTTTTTTGTTTATACTATTTAGAGTCTTGGCTGACAAGACTGGATGACTTTGTACATTTTACTAAATGTATAAGTAGAAAAGACCTGAGTTGAAGATTATAAACCAAAAGGCAGATGAAATCTGGTTATTCTCATCCTTTTTTTTCTGTTTTATTCCCTCTTTTTCATTCCAGATCTTGCCCAAAGTGCTGATCTTAATCAAACATGTTTTGGGATTGCTACCTTTTCCTCATCTTTTCTCTAGAAAAGCTGATCTCCTTAGAAAGAACTAACAGTTTACTTATTGGAATTCATATCACAATTGTCCATTATTTCCCCCACCCCCAACCATTCTTTTAACTCTATTTTAATCTTTTCCTCTGTGCAAACAATGCAACTGGGGCGGGGGGGAAACAGTGAAAACTAATTCTTATGGGCTGAAAAACAGCTTAAATGTATTTTTCTTGCCTCAGTTTCATCTCAAAGGACAGTAACAAAACTGGAAAGCACATACAAATTTCTCCTAATACCTTTCATTTTACATTATTTGACTGTTTAGCTAGCAAATCAAGAACATTGTATCTAACTGAAGAGAGGCAAAGTTCTGACCTTTTGTCCATACTTACCCTTCTTTGAAAAATGTCAGCTGTATAGAGTTAGGTCCTAGGTAAACAGTATTAGAATTTGTATTTTAACTTTTTTGTAATAAAGGGAGGAGGGTAGTGGTATTGTTTTTGGTGTTTTCTTCTGCCACCATCTGGAAAGAGAGCAGCATTAAACATATTTTTAATTTACTAGGAGTTCTCTTCACAAAGTAATGCCCCCATCTGCTGGAGCTGTAGGGTTTTGCCTCAAAATAAGGCTGTTAAAGAAAATAATACATGATCATTTGTGTATTTTTAAATTATATTTTTCAGTATCGTTCACCAATTTTACCAAGGTTTTTGTAGGAATTGTTAGCCAATTTCATCTTCTCTTGATGTGTTAGTTGTTCTTCCAAACTAAGAAAAACTTGATATAAGTTAGTTGTTCTTGGAAAGTGGTGTGTAGAAAGAGCTGCAGTTGAAACAGGCTGAAATTATTTCACTTACATTTAAAAAATAATAAAATCTTTAAATTCAGCAAGTGAGGCTGGGCGTGGTGGTTCACGCCTATAAACCCAGCACTTTGGGAGGCTGAGGTGGGTGGATCACCTGAAGTCAGGAGTTTGAGACCAGCCTGGCCAACAAGGTGAAACCCCCATCTCTACTAAAAATACAAAAATTAGCCAAGCGTGGTGGCACATGCCTGTAATCCCACATACTCAAGAGACTGTGGCAGGAGAATTGCTTGAACCCAGGAGGTGGAGGTTGCAGTGAGCCAAGATTGCAACACTGCACTGCAGCCAGGGTGCCTGTAATCACCCTAGCTGGGATTACAGGTGCAATTTTTTTTGAGACTCTGTCTCAAATTAAAAAAAGCAGCAAGTCAGCTAGATTCAGTATTGTCTCCAAACTGGATCCACATACCTACATTGTGTATTAATGAGCTGAAAGTAAATGAATATGTATGTGATGGTGCCACTTGGAACCCCTTCTTGTTATTGATCTTGAATTCTTTCCTTAGGACTTCTGAGTTGCTCTTAGTAACATGACTTGACCTGCTGATACGGAGACCAAGTAAAGATATGTCAACTTATATGTTAAATGTTAGTTAAGCTTAATTTAGTTCTTATTTTTAGGCAAGTATTTACAGATAAACATTTTACAGTACTTTCGTATTCTAGAGGCTTATTTTGTACCAGCTAATTTACTGACCATTGATATGCAAGATAGAAAAAATTTCTTGTCTGTTGCCTTTTTGACCTATCCTTGAACAACTTTCAAACTAAATAAATAGGACATGTTCACTCCTGTTTTCTTTTGTAAATGCTTTTTTTTTGGTACACAGTACAGCTCCTGCTCATCTTACTAGTAAGATGCTCATAATACTAGAGTATTTTTTATTATCCAGCTGAGCTACATGGTTCTTTTTCTTAAACAGTTTGATTCACTAATTCTTATTTTTGTTTTTTCACCTTAAGGTAGCTATAGAAAAAATAATTTAAAATATGTGTAAATATACTTTGTGCATGTGTATATATTATATATATATATATATATATATATATATGGAAAGTTTGTGTTCTTTTAAGTGACAAATATTATGAAATAGAATCCATTTTAGTTAAAAAAGTATGTGTGTGTGTATGTGTAGGCATGCCACATTTATAACCTAATAAAAATTATAGGAATTGCTGGACTTCAGATATTTATTAAACCCAAGAGATTTTTTTTTTAAAGATCTCAATGTTAGGTTAAAAAAAGTTTCTAGCTGGGCAAGGTACTTCATGTTTTAAGTTGAAACATTATTTTTCTACTCTGGAAAATGAAATTGGCAATCTTATGCATTCATGCTTTTTTTTTTCATTTTTTTGTTGAATAATTATTTTCACTCTGTAAAGACTTAACGTTTCCACCTGTTTTGATACTATAATTATTTACCATTTTTTTTATTTTAGTTCTTTATTTTAGTGGATTCAAAGCTCACGTGTGTGTATGTGTGTGTGTGTGTGTGTGTGTGTGTTTAAAATTGTGTTTTGAATTATGCTTTAATTGGCTGGATTTTGTTGTTGAGTTCCCCATATCCTCCCCAACAACAAACCACACAAGGCTTTTTTTTTTTGTCTTTGTTTTTGTTAAAGAGGATGTCTCACTCTGTTGCTAGGCTGGAGTACAGTGGCACAATCTTGGCTCACTGCAGTTTCCACCTCCCAGGTTCAAGTGATTCTCCTGCCTCAGCCTCCCGAGTATCTGGGATTACAGGCACATGCCACCATACCCAGCTAATTTTCCACACAAGGCTCTATTTGCTCTGTGTACTAAATAAATTCATTCTTACTTGATAAGGCTATACCTGTTACCTTTATATGTGAGTGGCATCTTTGCTTGGTCTCTCTCTCAGAACTTTATACATATTATCACACCATATTTTAGCATTTTTTTCTCCCTTGTAGGTGGTTTTCAGCCTGGAGGCCCAACAAATTCTTTTTTTAGGCTTGAAATTTAATAATTGGATTAGGATTTTTATCAATTTTCTTCTTTTCATATTTGATACATTGGTGAGAATTTAGGAGATTTAATTCATGCCAATATAGCTTTTAAGAGTGAGATTAAAGTTAGGAGCCATGGAGAACTCCTGTGGAATTCTAGCCTTGTTTTGTTCTCTTTATTTGTTTAGGTACTACTAAGATATTTCTGTTTAACAATTTTTTGTTTTGCTTTATTAGATAGAGGAGAAAGATTCTCTGATTCCATTTTGTACCATTGTATCTGCACAATTCCTTATTGTAATTCCAAAGTTTCTGTACTAAACATGTATTCCTTTTTAGTGTTGGGAAGAAACTTTATGATCTTAAAAATAAGAATGTCTACAAAAAAATACAGATTGTTCACATAAACATTGAAAGAGAAGTGAATTATCAGTCTTGAGCATCTGTTATACTAACCATGTTCTTTCAGAATGTATTCATCTGCTATTTTTTGTCTCCTGAAGAAAAGTCCAGTGATTATTTTGATGACTTTTCAGATATTCACAGTTTTTTTTTTTTTCATGCCAGTTGAGACTAACCAACCTGATTGGGAATCAGTAGACCTAACAGCTACCACTGCTGTTAAGTAAGCTGTGTCATCTTGGGCAGGTCATTTAAAATCTATGTGTTCATTTCCACTTCTATAGGTAGTACTGTTTTTTTTTTTTTCTTTTTTAAAGTCTTTTTCTTTGCTAACCCTATGAGTTTATCCCTTGCTTTATGCTGATACTGCCTTATCTGTGGGAGATACATATGTACTCATACACATACACCTATATATTATTCCAACAAATTGTAAGGTTGTTTTGTTTTCGTTTTTGTTTTTGTTTTTCCAGACGGCGTCTTTCTCTGTTGCCAGGCTGCAGTGCAGTGGCACGATCTTGGCTCACTGTACCTCCACCTCCCGGGTTCAGGCAATTCTCCTGCCTCAGCCTCCCAAGTAGCTGTGACTATAGGTGCATGCCACCACACCCAGCCAATTTTTGTAGTTTTAGTGGCGACAGGGTTTCCCCATGTTGGCCAGGATGGTCTCGATCTCTTGACCTCATGATCTGCCTGCCTCAGCCTCCCAAAGTGTTGGGATTACAAGCGTGGGCTACCATGCCAGGCCTATTGTAAGTTTTTTTAAAGATAGATACCAAATTTTATATTTGTCATCTTCCCCATAATGCTTGTCACAGAGCCTCATAATAAGTAAACACTGAAAAGTTAGGTTAAATAGATGGAGATGGTCTGGCATTGACTTGTAGCTACTAGATTGTCTTACTAACTACAGTTTATGTAGAATGAACATTTTATTTAATCCTTTTTCAAAATGTGTTCATTTTCTATATGATTTGAAATGTCATTCCAGTAAAAGTTTTTCTTTTAGTTTAGTGAAAATACATCTTTAAGCAATGCTGGAAACTAAAACCATGAACTCATTTATATATGTATATCTATCGCCCATACATCTATACATACAGAAACACACGTATGGAAATTGAGCAGATATGCCAATCTGTGGTGTTTGGTCATATTTTATTTCATTATTAATTTCATTAATTATGAATTATTATCACAGCTTAACTTACCCTGTTTTTAACTTATTCTGATTTGTCATCAGAAAATTTATATCCTGTTTACATAGCTGACAGAAGCAAGTTGAGTGCGTACAGTCTGTTGCATGAAATAACTTGTGAGTGACTTATGACAATAGTATTAATTAGGTGAAGCAGTAATCTGTTCAAAACATTTTGTATCAATAAATTTAACATATATTAATATACTTGAAACGTATATATTTGAAACATTGTGTTCATTCAACGATAATTTATTGAGCAACTTATTTTCAGATAGAGTTGGTGTGGTATTCCAAAGTAAGTCTCATGTGTGTACCCTTGTCAGATTTGATAATTCTGAATTCTTTTAAGAAACTTTTCTAAGTTAGTTGTAATCAGCTAATAGTATAGATAGAAGTTGTATGCCATTGCTAGTCAGCAAGCAGAGAGATGTTTGGTAAATTGACCAAACTTCAAATTTGACATGAAGGACTGTCACCAGGAGTTCTTCCAGGTTGCTTGTCCCACAAAGTTTAGGATTATGTTAGTCTAAAAATCTGTGATTAGAACTAACCTGAGATAAGGAGCTTAAGTTACTTGTGCAAACTAAGTAGACAGTTTTTATGTTCCAAGGTAGGAAAACATTTGACATCTGAATGGATATTGAGTTACATGTAGGAATAAGTTATTAGTGTTAGCTATTTTCTAATTCTATCTTTAGATATTAAGAGAGTTTTCTAAATAGTTATCATTATTGTTGGCCAAACTGAGTTTGTCTAAAATCCATTATCCAGAATCATTGGGGTAGACATAGGGGCTCTGAGTGAGGGTTTAGATCTGAGGAAGGCATCATGAGAAAGAAGAGTTATGAGTACTCATGAAATCTCAAGAGCAGTAAGGGATGTGCTTCATAATTTTTGGAATGTATCAGCAAGCAACCCTTAGAAAGCATGGGAATAGAGAATTATAAATAAGCCACTTCAGTTGAAAAATGGGAAGTATGAATATACACATAATTGAGTCTTGAGCTTATTTAGTCATCCTGCTTTGGTTAGCATATAACTATAAACTTTCAAATACAGATACAGTAAGTAGTGGTCAGTGAATATATTTCAGAATTCATCCCTTCCTTTATAAAGGTATAGATTGTAGGCGACTTACTATCATGGGAAAATGCACATAGGCCATTCAGAGAGCAGACAACTTTAGATGACACATTTTTACAATTCCTGTAATTTTTGTCATTTGTCAATACCGAAGTAAATTGAAAATGGTCAGTAGCTGTCTGAAATTGCAGTAATGAGATTTTCCTTTATATGCAGTTGACTCTTGAACAACATAGGGATTAGGGGTAGTAACACCCCTTCCTACCCAAAGCAGTTGAAAATCTGCATATAACTTTTGCCTCCCCCAAAACTTAACTGCTAATAGCGTACCTGACTGGAAGTCTTGCTGGTAACATTGTCAATTGATACGTATTTTATGTATGTATTATATACTGTATTCTTATAATAAAGTAAGCTACAAAAAGATATTTAGAAAATTTGTCTACTATATATAGAAAATATATTTACTATTCATTAACTTGAAGTGGATCATCATAAAGCTCTGCATCCTACTTATCTTCCTGTTGAGTAGACTGAGGAGAAAGAGGAGGGGTTGATCTTGTTGCCTAGGGGTAGAAGAGGTAGAGGAGGTAGAAGGGGAGACAAGACAGGTAGGCACACTTGGGTGTAACTTTACAGAAACACATTGTAATTTCTGTCTATCTCTCTTGGCTTCTAATTTTTTTTTTTATCTTTCTTTCCTGCTGGCAGAAGGCTTCTAATTTTTTAAAAAATGTTTCTATATAGTATCAACCCTTCTTCAACCATTTGCTTTCATTTCAGTGCCTGTGTCATAGAAGGATCTGTGGTGTAAAAGAAGTCAAGAGCAGACTTGAATATTGAACTATTCTGCCAGATTGTCTAGTGTCAATTTGTTTCCTGGCACTACTTCTTCTGTATCTTCCTCGCTGTCTGGAAGTGGTTCAGAAGCAGCCATCTCCAACACCTTGTCTTCTGTTGATTCCTCTGGTGTGGTGTCTGTTAGCTCTTAAATTTCTCTAAGACCTGTATGTTGAAACCCATCACTCCCCACCCTTTTTGCCATATCTACAATCTCTTTCATGATTTTCTTGATTGGCTTTGTAGTAAATCCTGTGAAGTCATGCATAACATCTGTACATAGATTTCTTCAGCTCGAATTTGTTTCAGGCTTGATGGCTTTCATGGCTTTTTCTGTGATAACGGCATCTTCAGTGGGATAATCCTCCCAGACTTTTATCATGTTCTCTCTGTAGAGGTTCTCTTTCATAGTGTTGACACTCCTTTCCTGTGTGTAATGAGCCTTAAAGGTCCTTATGACCTCCTGATCTACAGGCTGAATTAGAGACTGTATTTGGGGACCAGTGGACCACTGAGCAAAATCTTCAGTGTTGAACTCATGGGATTCTAGGTGGCCAGGGACATTGTCCAATGTCAGAAGAACTTTAAAAGGGAGTCCCTTACTGTCTGCGTATTTCCTGACTTCAGTGAGAAAGCATCAGTGGAACTAATTCATTAACCCCTTAGACTCATTGAGTGAATCGACTCCAGTGTTTTTGCTATTATAAGTAAATTTATTGTGAACCTACATGTTACAGGTTTTTGTGTGAATGTAAGTTTTTCTGTCAGGTAAGTATCCTAGAGTGAAATTGCTGTGTGGCTTGGTGAGTGTATGTGTAGTTTTCTAAGAAATTGCTGTACAGAAACTTTTCAGAGTAGTCATGCCATTATATAGTCCTACCAGTGGTTAAATGAAAGATTCATTTTCTCTACATCCTCTCCATCTTTGAGTTATTTTAGCTGCCCTAATAGATGTATAGTGATATTTTACTATGGTTTTAATTTGCATTTTCATAATGGATAATGATATTAAACATCTTTCCATATGCTTATTTGCCACCTGCATATCTTCTTTAGTGAAAGGTCTACTTATGTGTTTTGCCCATTTTCTAATTTGATTACTTCTTTTTTTATTATTGAGTTTTGAATGTTTTTTAGGTACAGATCTTTTGTCAGACACGCAGTTTGCAAATGTCTGAAGCTTATCTCATCTATAATGTCAGAATTGTCTTTGAAATATTCATTATGTAGTAGATACTTGATAATTACATGAAGGGGCAAGATGTCAAAATAACCTTTGGACTAAAACTTTATTTACAGTCAAAATTTATGTAGGTTATAAGGTAGATATAATAGTGGCATGTTTGTTGTTTCTTTTATGAATGATGGCCCTAAATGAAGAAAAAATAAATGATCTTAATAGCTTACCTGATTTATATTTGATACAAAGAGGCAGATTAGATACCTTGGAACTGTGGACATTTATTTAGCTTTTCTGAGTAATGCTTTCTTAATTCATGAAGTGGGTAAAAATATCTTTTAATTCTAACAATACTGTAAGATAACTATTGTAGTTCTACAAAATAAAACATACTGCAAAAGCCCTTTCTCTTTTTTATATTTTAATTAGCCTTATTTTCTAGGAGACAATTATTACATAGTTCCTTGTGATTTCAGATTTTGGCTGATAGTCAAGAGCATCATAAACCAGTGTTGAGGATATTTTATGTTACTAAAAAGGTTTTTCCCTCTCAAAACACTCATTAGGAAAAATAAAAACTTAAATGGAATAAGATAAAACTTTAGACAGAAAAGACTGTTAAAAGGTATCCTAAGGCAGCTGAGAAGACCACTTTTCTTCGAAGAAAGAAGATGCTATTATTTAATTTTCAATTAGGAAGCCTGGAGCCAGAGGACTTTTGGTGACTGAGGACTAGGACAGTACTGCCTGCTCAGGTTATCTACTCAGTGATCCAGCAGGAGCCCTCCCAGGTTCCGGGAGAAAGCCACACCATCTACACACCTGATAACAGATCTTTTCTATTCATATCTTCATCTCCTGTACAGACCTAGGTCTTAGAAAAAGTCCAGTCTACCAAGGGACCAGATAGGGTTCACATCCTGCTACAGGCCCTGGTAACAAGGTCCTATCAGGTTATAGCTAAGCCCTCTGGAGGATATGGTCCTTTCCAAGTCTGGAGCCTGGACCACAGTTGGGAAATCTGTCACTTGAACAAAGATCTGCCCTCAAATTGACTTTCCCGGGTCTTGGACCATACTGGGATTTCAGAAGCTCCTGCCTGAATCTCAAGGCTAACAAAAAGACACTTTTGTCCTTGGTGGCTGTGAAATTATTGTTGCAATTTGGGCCTCCACAAGCTGAAGAGCCTCCTATTTCATCTTGCTGCCTTCTTTCTCACATTATGTCAATCATTGGTGATTTGATGATAGGTCAGCTTTTCTTGAGTTTTATGAGTTCTGGTGGTAAAAACAGTTCCAAAATGACTTTCACTGGGCTAAATTCAGGGTGTCAGCAAAGCTGTGTTCCTTCTGGGGATTAGATGAGACCAGCATATAGTTTAAAAAAATAAATAAATAGTTAACTTGATCTAAATCCTGGCTCTTCCATTTACAAACTGTTTGATTTTGGTCAAGATGCTTAGCCTTTCTGTGTCTTCTAATCTTAAAGGAGGATTATAATAGTGGTTATTCCATAGGGCAATTCTGAGGATTAAATGAGTTGATAAATGCAAAGCATTTGTAACAATCCCTGATACCTAAGTAAACACTGCTTAAGCTGTTATTGCCTAACTGTTAAAGTACTCCTATAGGAAATCAGTGCTAAGAAAATTAGATCTTATAGTCAAAGGCATTTGTCTATGAGTATGGTACCCTTGAGGAGAATTTTACAAAAATTATATATTTTTCATTAGAATATATTTTTTTTCATTCCAGTTATTCATTGCCAACTTTGTTTTGGGCATTATGCTACAATGCTTGGAATATAAAAAATCCTCAATTTGGAAACACTAGCAATTAGACAATTTTGTTTAAAATAATTCTATAATAAAGAAAGAGAAATACAGGCACTTATGAGTGTTTAAACAGAGCCATCTAACCTAGTCTTTAATGATTTGTTGTTGTTGTTGTTGTTGTGGTTGGTGAATGGAGCAAGAAAGGGAGGGTTTTCTGTAAGGGATTATCCTGGGGATGGATGGTTGGGACATAAAGAAAGCATATAAGTTAGAAAAAAAAAAAAAGAAAGAAAGTGAAAGTGAATAGAAGATTTCATGGAAAGAGGAGAGTAGCTCTAAAAACCACATACAGGCTTGGAGGTATTATAGGTTCAGTTCCAGACCACTGCAGTGAAGCAAATATCACAGTAAAGTGAATCATACAAAACTTTTCTCAGTGCATATATTTATATTTACACTATACTAGTCTATTAAGTATGCAATAGTATTGTCTAAAAAATGTACATACTTTATTTTAAAATACCTTATTACTAAAAATTGCCAACAGACACAAAATGGAGATACTGTGTTTGAAAAATGGTGCCTATCGACTTGTTGGACACAGAGTTGCTACAACCCTTCAGTTTGCTTTAAAAAAAACAATACACTGTCTGCAAAGCACATTAAAGCAAAGCACAATAAAACAAGGTGTGCCTGAAGTGTGGTTATGAGAGTGTTGAATAAGTGTGTGCTTGGACAAAATGAAGCCGTTAAAGATTTGAAAGGTCTTAAGGTTTGAGCATTTTTTACAGTTAAAAACTTGTATTTATTTTAATTCTAGAATAGTAGATTCTTAAGTAATCTCTTTAAGTCACTATGTTTATAATATTTATGCTAATTTTTTAAAGGATTTGAATTTGTTGAAATGAGCAGTCGTAAATCAAAGAGTAACAGCTTAATTCACGCAGAGTGCCTTTCACAGGTTAGTATGTATTTTCATTAATCTCAAGACCTGTTACCCTGTAAAGGTGTTCAGAGAAATAGTTATCTTCTTAACTTGAATTTTCACTTTAGCACATAGGAAGAATCACTCTTTCTGTCCTTAAGGAGATATCTGTAAGAACAATCATCTGGAAGCAGAATTTTCCAAACTCTATCAAAATTAAATGTGGACCAACAGATTTTGTTGTTATGATTGTTCTCTACCCTTTATGTCAGTTCATATTGGTGTTTTTAATATTAGTGTTTTATACTACAATTTGATTTTATCCTTGCCTGGGTAGTTAGAATTCTAACTTTTACTTTTTTCTTTCCAATCTAAATGCCTTCCCCCGCCCCTTTTCTTGCCTAATTGCCCTGGCTGGTACTGTCTTTAAAGTGTTGAATAGGAATGGGAAGAATGGACATTCTTGTCTATGTTTTCATCTTAGAGGGACAGCAGTCTTTCACCATTATGTATAATGTTAGCTGTAGGGTTTTTCATAGATGCCCTTTATTAAGTTGAGGAAGTTCTGTTACATTCCTCTCATCTGTTGAGTGTTTTTATAATTAACGTTATCAGAAGTGCATACTGTATTCCAAGGACTGGACATCTCTCTGTATGTCTCTTCCTTAAGAAGCTTATAGTCTAGTAGAGAAATGAACATGATATTTCTACCCTGGCGTGTGTATTTATCTAGCTTGACCTGAACTACATTTAGTTTTTAAACAAAAATTAAATGTTACTGTTTTCCTTTATAAGACTTGGCTTTCTTTTTGAAGGAACTTGTTTAACTCTATTTCTTAAAAAAAAAAAAATTTAACTGAGATATGCTGTTACGTACCTTTGTATGTAAAGTGCACGAATCCTTCAAGTACAGCTGAATTAATTTCAGTACATGTATATACCTATTTAACTTCCATGCCAGATCACTTCGGGATTTGTGAACCTTTTAACTAGTCACTATAACTTTAATTCCTTTATATCTAGCTTATATTTTACATACAGTTACTGCCACTAAGAGATTTTAATGAGATTTTTTGTGTGAGTTTTTTTCTTTTTAAGGAAAGGATTGAGTTTTTTCTTTTGATCTCATCTAGGTAGAAGAATACATATTGTGATTAGTTGAGTGCATATATATATATATATATATATGTATATATATGCTCTTTTATATATATTTTACAGATATTAGCTATGACCTGTACAAAGCCTATTTGTGTTATAGATAATTGCCTTTTTCAATTTTTTTTTTTTTTTTTTTTTTTTGAGACCAAGTCTCTCTCTGTCGTCCTGGCTGGAGTGCGGTGGTGTAATCTCAGCTCACTGCAACTGCATCCTCCTGGGTTCACGCAGTACTCCTGCCTCAGCCTCCCAAGTAGCTGGTATTACAGGTGCCTGCCACCATGCCTGGCTAATTTTTGAATTTTTAGTAGAGAAGAGATTTCAACCTTGCTGGCCAGGCTGCTCTTGAACTCCTAACCTCAAGCAATCTGCCCATCTTAACCTCTCAAAGTGTTGGGATTACAGACATGAGCCACTGCGCTCCGCCCCCTTTTTAGTCTTTAAAACAGGCCTGCCACAAGTGTTATTGTCCCTATTTTATAGATAAATAAACTAAAATTTAGAAAAGACTTAATGTTTAAAATTCATATAATAGTTTCTTCTAGAATCAATGCCCTTATTCTTTCACTTACTTTATAATGAACAAGTATGGATTGTTTTGTCCCTAGTGAGTCATTTTCTTTGCTTAGCCTCTGTACATGGAACAAGAACTCAAATTTATTTCTTTGATACATGAAGGATTAGTTCCATGCTATCAGTGTGGGAGAAGCAAATATTCTTGGAGGTTTTTAATTCCAGTCCATGGGGTCAAATCTGAGATAGCACCCTAAGGCTTTTGTCCCTGAAAGACCTCTTTATTAGCTGCAGATCCAAAAAAGGAATGACTTTAATGGTCCATCTTTTTAAAGACTGTGCTAGATTATTTGACATAATTTTTCATGACTAAGTCTAAGGCCCTCGTTCTCCTTATAATAATATTTTTTTCTTAACTCATTCACATGCGTTAAAACAGCCCTTAAGTTGCTTATTATAGCTAAAGTAAGTGATTCTCCCTCATGTTGAAACCTTCCTAACTAAATTCTCATTCTTCCTATGTGGGACTTGAGATAGGTAAGAAGACCATTAATTTGATAACTTATGAAAATGATGTCAGAACTCTAGAGGATGAGAATTTAGAGAGGGTTGAATTGATTCATTAATTCCTAATTCTGACTATTGTAAATGTGCTTTCTCATTCATTTTTTATTTCATGTGTAATATTTTTATTTATTCACTTTATTTTCATCAGGTACAAAGAATTTTACGTGAAAGATTTTGTCATCAGAGTCCACATAGTAACCAATTTGGAGTGCAAGTACAATACAAGTAAGTCTAGTTGTCCCTTTGACTGTTATGGACCTATTTACAGATGCCTTCCAGGTTTGCAAAAACTATCATAACAAATTTGATATTAAATAAAGCTAACAAACCCTTTTATAGAAATAAAAAATTTTGCCTTGTGTATAGAAACACCACATATCATAAAGCAGGAGCAGATACAAATATATCCATAATGAGAAAGCAGTTTAACTTTCAATCTTGTTTTGTTTCTGTTATCTGATACTATGGAGAGAATTCTAACCATCTGGCCCTTAATACCCAGCACCCAGCTATGGAGTAAAAGTCCAAAGCATTAGTAGGAAAAGAGATTTGAATCAAAGGGTCCTGAGAGTTGCCACTATTGTCCCTTGTCCCCTACCATCATAAAAATCAATATATTCCAAACTGACTACATTTTTCACTTGAAGATTTCAGAGAATCAATACTGCTCTACTATTTCTTTTGTATTTTTCTATTTAGGACCATTCAGAGGCTAGGCCAAGTGCCCAGAGGGAGAGAAGAGAGGAAATTTCTGTGTATATTCAAATACGCCTTTTAAAAACTACAACCTAACAAATTATTCCAGCTTCATTTTGTAAAGTTTATCCTATTTGTGTCATTTTAGACACCTAAGTGAGCTGCTAAAAAGAACTGCTCTCCATGGAGAAAGTAACTCTGTACTCATTATTGGACCCCGAGGATCAGGAAAAACTATGGTAAAAGCTGTTGATTTCTGGTGTTTGTTGGCATGTGATTATTCTTATTTTATATAATACTGAAAATGTTTTTCATTTCATCATTTTGTAACATTTTACTCTTTTGGTTTTTTCTTTTTTAATCATAGAAGATATGTAAAACTTTATAAATTAGGGTGGTATGTTTGAGTAGACCTTTTTTCCCCTTATTTGCCCTCCTAGTGACAAATTGTCAATTGATGTTTGTTCCAACTTGGTCTTTTGTCCTTGAAGAAGTAGAGATTGCCAGTGGAAAAAGAAACTAGCATTTATTGAGCATGTACTACGTGTCTTTTTATCTGTGTTCTCTCATTTATTCTTTACATCAATGCTGCAAGGTAGGGTTTTTCCTTTTGTTATAGGTTAGGGAACTATCATATCATGCATTCTTTTTATTTTTCCTACATCATTACTATTTATTGTTTAACCCTAACTTGCACTTAGAAAATTTTTCAGTGCATGCTCACATCTTATATAATTCTTGTCTCCTTTCCCTCTTTATCGTATTTGCTTAGTTACGCCCCCCCAAAAAATTCTTATTTCCTCTTATTCTTGTCTTTCATATCCATTATGTAATATAGGAGACAAATTATGGGTGTTAACTCTTGAAAGTAGTTACTTTCAATGCTAAGTAGTCTGTGTAAAATCTGTTCTCATGTATTTTATGCAATAAATTTCAATTTTTGACTAATGTACTTTAAAAATGGATGAGAAGTAAAATTTTTTTAACATTTTGAGCAAGATATATTGAAATTACATTATTAAGATGACTACATTAGGATTTTACTGTTATCACTCATTTTGAATATTGTTTAAAGTACATAAATTGAAAATGTACATCTAGATAATTTCTTTTAATATTTCACACATTTTCACATTTATTATAATCATATTTACAGTAATTTTTTAGTTTCAAATCTATGTTGAATTTGATTTAGTCCTCATACTCAGCTTCTATAATCACTACTTCTTTATTCTTGGTTTTTTATTATGGTTTTTCTTTGCACTTGAATTCACTGTTATTTTGGGTAGTCACAAGAGGACTATGTGGAATGATTTTAAATTTCAAATTTTTAAATTTAAGAAACGAAATTAACTGTTTTTTATTTTAACCATTCTAATAAGTACATATTGGTGTCATTATTTTTACTTGTAATTTCCTAATGACATATGATGTTGAGCATCTTTTCATACACTTTTTTTTCATCTGTATATGTTTGGTGAGGTATCTTATGCCCATTTTTAATTTGGGTTGTTTGTTTTCTTATTGATAGGTTTTAAGAGTCCTTTATATTTCTGATTTCAGTTTTGTTTTGCAAGTATTTTCTTACAGTCTGTGGCTTTTCTTTTCATAATATTAACATTGTCTTTGCAGAGCAGAAGTTTTTATTTACTTATTTTTGAGACAGGATCTTGTCCTGTCTTTTCATATTATTAACATTATCTTTGGTAGAATAGTATCTATCTGTCTGTATATCTATCTATCTATCTATCTATCTATCTATCTATCTATTTATCTATTTATCTGTCTATCTTACTTACAAGATAGGGTGTTAACTCTTTCACTCTTTCACCCAGGCTGGAGTGCAGTGGCATGATCACAGTTCACTGTAGCCTCGGCCTCTTGGGCTCAAGCAGTCCTCCCACCTCAGCCTCCCAAATACCTGAGATTACAAGCATGCACCATCACACCTGGCTAATTTTCTTTAAACTTTTTGTAGAAATGGGGTCTCCCTATGTTTCTCAGGCTGGCCCTGAACTTCTGAGTTCAAGCAATCCTCCTGCTTCAGCTTTCCAAAGTGCTGGGATTACAGACCTGAAACACTGTGCCCAACTGAAGTCTTTGATTTTAATAATCTTGTCAGTTTTTTCTATCATGGATTATGATTTTTGTGTTGTATCTGAAGCTTTCTCACCAAACTCAAGGTCATCTAGATTTTTTCCTATGTATCTTTTACAAGCTTTATAGTTTTGCATTTTACATCTAGGTCTATGATTCATTTTGAGTTGCTTTTTGTGAAAGGTGTAAGGTCTGTATTTAGATATTTTCTTTCTTTCTTTTTTTTTCTTTTTTTCTTTTTTTTTTTTTTGCAAATGAATGTCCAGTTGGAGAAAGAGTATCTTTCATCCATTGAATTGCCTTTGCTTCTTTGTCAAAGATCAGTTGACTGTGTTTGTGTGGGTCTGTTTTTAGGTTCTCTTTCTATTCCCTTGCTTTATTCGTTCTTTTGCCAATATCACATTGTTTTGATTACTGTAGATTTTTAGTGAGTCTTTAAGGTAATTACTGTCAGTCTTCTGACTTTGTTTTTCTACAGTATTGTGCTGGCTGTCTGGATACTTTGCCTTTTCATAATAACTTTAGATTTACTTTGTACATACTCACCAAATTCTGAGAATCTTTGTACTGAGTTGCTGGGATTTTGTGTTGAATTTATATATCACATGAGGAAGAATGGACATCTTAACTATATTGAGTCTTCCCATTCATGGAGTATCTCTTTATTTAGGAATTTCATCAGTTTTTATAGTTTTCTTAATAAAGATCTTACACATATTTTATTAGTTTTATACCAATTTTTTATTTGTTGGTGCTAGTGTGAATAGTACTGTGTTTTTTAAATTTCCTTTTCTAAGGTGTTCATTGCTAGTAGATGGCTAACACTTGGCTTTTATATATTACCTTGTATTCTGCAACTTTACTATAATTGCTTCTCAATTCCAGGAGGGTTTTTTTTTTTTGTCAGTTCTTTGAGGTTTTATACTTAGACAATTTTGTTATCTGTGAGCAAAGACAAGTTTTATTATTTCTTCCCTATCTCTATACCTTTTATTTCTTTTCTTACTGCATTAGTTATGCATAGGCTATGTCTAAGAGTCAAAAATTCACTGATATTCTGTATACTGTTTTAGTATAAATTTAGAGATATTCTTCACTAAATAATATTCTTTTATTTTTGAATGTTCTCTTTCATTTTTTCTTAGGATTAGAGAAAATGAATATCCAATATTAGAATATTCAGTTCTTAAATCTTTGTTTTCATTTGTCTATGTCTACCATCTTTTTTCATTTTTTTTTTTCCTTCTCTAAGCATTCTACCATATGGCCAACGTGAGTTTCTTTACTGCCAGTTCTATCATTTGCTTCTAATGTGATACTGCATTTCAGTTTTCTAACAATCTTTCCTTCTTGTGTAAGTCTGGCTTATAGCTCAAAACATTTATTTCATAAAATAGACGTTTTAAGTAGTAATGAACCTTTTTTATACTTTATTTTTAAACTGACTCATAATAATTATACACTTTGATGGGGTATATAGTGATGTTTTGATACATATAATGTATAGAGATCAAATCAGAGTAATTAGCATATCAGTTATCTCAAACGTTTATCATTTATTTGTGTTGGGAACATCCAGTATCCTCCTTCTAGCTATTGGAAACTATTATTGTTAATTACAGTCATCCTAAAGTTACAGAACAATGATAGTACAACACTATAACTTGCGCCTCCCATCTTGTTATAATTTTGTATTCATTATTAAATCTCCACCTAGTCCTCCTTTTCTCCTACCCTTCCTACCCTATCCTCTCTTCTAC
Organism: Cacajao melanocephalus; assembly: GCA_963573385.1. NCBI lineage: Eukaryota > Metazoa > Chordata > Mammalia > Primates > Pitheciidae > Cacajao > Cacajao melanocephalus. Next base: position 5,304 of record CAUYLG010012243.1, on the reverse strand, counting down.
TTTTGACTTCTATAAGATTTACTTTTCTTGGCTTCCACAGATGAATGAAAACGCGTGGTGTTTAACTTTCTTTTCCTGGCTTATTTCATTTAACATAACTTCTTCCAGTTCCATCCACGTTGCTGTGAATGACAGGATTTCATTTTTTTTTTTAGTGGGTAAATAGTATTCCATTGTATATATATATATACACATATTCTTTATCCGTTCTTCTGTTGTTGGACCTAGGTTGATCCATATCATGGTTATTGTGAATAGTACAACAATAAATACAGGGGTTCAGATGTCTCTCTGATGTAATGATTTCCTTTCCTTTATATAAATTCTCAGTAGTGTGATTGCTGGACCATATGGTAGTCCTATTTGTAGTGTTTTTTGGGGAACCTTTGTACTTTTCTCAATATTGGCTGTACTAGCTTACATTCTCACCAATGGTGTATAAAAGTTCCCTTTATTTTGCATCCTCACTAGCATTTATTATTTTTTGTTTTTCTGAAAATAGACATCCTAACTGGGGTGAGATGATACCTCACTGTGGTTTCTATTTGCATTTCCCTGATGATTAATATGTTAAGCATTTCTTCATATATTTGTTGGCCATGTGTATGTCTTTTCAGAAATGTCTGTTCAGATCATTTGCCTGTTTTTTAAGCAAATTGGTTTTTTGCTCTTGAGATATTTGATTTCCTTGTGTAATCTGGATATGAATCTCCCATCAGATGAATAGTTTGCAAATATTTTCATTTTTTCTGTGGTTGTTTTTTTTAAACTGTTGATTGTTTCCCTTGCTATGCGGAATCTTTTGAGTTTGATGTCATCTGATTTGTCTCTTTTTTTGTTGTTGTCTACGATTTGGAGTTCTTATTCATAAGATCTTTTCTTTGACTAATGTCCTAAAGTATTACCCCTATGTTTTCTTCTAGTAGTTTTATAATTTCAGGTCTTAACATTGAGGTCTTTGATCCATTATGAATTGATTTTTGTATAGGATGACAGATGTGAATCTAGTTTAACTCTTCTGCATAGGGATATCCAGTTTTCTCAGCACCATTTATTGATGAAATTGTCCTTTCCTTAATGAATGTTCTTGGCCTTTGTAAAAGTCAGTTGGCTGTTGATAAGCAGATTAATTTGGGGGTTCTCTCTTGTGTTCCGTTGGTCTACATGTCTGTTTTTATGCCAGTATCATGCTGTTTTGGTTACTACAACTTTGTATTATATTTGAAGTTAGGTAGTAGATGTTAGGTAGTATGTTGACTCTAGCTTTATTCCTGTGCTCAGGATTGCTTTGGACATTTGGGGCCTTTTGTTGTTTCATATGAATTTTAGGATTTTTTTCCATCTTTGTAAAGAATATCATTGGTGTTTTGATAGGAATATCATTGAAACTGTAGATTGCTTCTGGTAGTATAGTAATTTTAACAATATTAATTCTTTCCATCTGTAAGTATGGATGTCTTTTAATTTGTTTCTGTCCTCTTCAGTTTCTTTCTTCAGTGTTTTGTAGTTTTCCTTGTACAAAAACTATATCTTTTACTTCCTTGATTGAATTTATTCATCAGTAGTTAATTTTTTTTAGTAGCTCTTGTAAATGGGATTGACTTCTTGATTTTTTCTTTTAGCTAGTTTATTGTTAGTGTGTACAAACAGTACTGGTTATTGTACATTGATTTTGTAGCCTTCAACTTTACTGAAATTCTAAGAGTTCTTTGGTAGAGTCTCTAGGTTTTTCTATATATAAGATTATGTCATCTGCAAAGAGGAATGAATTGACTTCCTCCTTTCCATATTGCTCTGGCTTCAAGGTCTAATACTATGTTGAATAATAATAGGTAGAGTGAACATCCTTGTATTGTTCTAATTCTTACAGAAAAAACTTTCAGCTTTTTCTCCATTCTCTGTGACGTCGGTTGTGGGTTTGTCATATTTGGCCTTTACTATGTTGTGGTGCTTTTTTTCCATACCTATTTGTTGACCGTTTCTATCATGAAGGGATGTTGAATTTTATCACATTTTTCCTGCATCCGTTGAGATGATCATGTAGTTTTTGGCCTCCATTCTATTGATGTGTTGTATGATGTTTTTTTTTTTTTTTTTTTTGAGACAGAGCCTCCGTCATCAGGTGATCAGGTGCCAGGCTGGAGTGCAGTGGCACAACCTCAGCTCACTGCAACCTCCGCCTCCTGGGTCCAAGCAATTCTCCTGCATCAGCCTCCCGAGTAGCTGTGACTACAGGCTCATGCCACCATGCCCAGCTAATTTTTTTGTATTTTTAGTAGAGACGGGGTTTCACCATGTTGGCCAGGATGGTCTCGATCTCTTGACCTCTTGATCTGCTCGCCTCGGCCTCCCAAAGTGCTGGGATTACAGGCATGAGTCACCGTGCCCAGCCTGTATAATGTTTATTGATTTGCATATGTTAAACCATCCTTGCATCTCTGGGATAAATCTCACTTGATCATGGTGAATGATCTTTTTGTATTCAGCTTACTAATACTTTGTTGAAGACTTTTGCATCTATATTCATCAGAGATATTGATTTATAGTTTTTGTTGCTGTTTTATCCTTGTCTAATTTTGATGTCAGGGTTATTCTGGCCTCATAGAATGAATTAGGAAGAATTTCCTCTGCTTTAATTTTTTGAAATAGTTTTAGAAGAATTGGCATTAATTTTTTAAGGATTTAGTAGAATTCAGTAGTGAAGCCATCCAGTACTGGATTTTCCTTTCTTGGGAGACTTTTTATTCCTAATTCTACCTCACTATTTGTTATTGGTCTCTCCAGGTTTTCTGTTTCTTCTTGCTTCAATATTGAGAGGTTTTATGTGTCCAGGAACTTACCTATTTTGTTTAGGTTTTGTGATTAATTGATGCATAGTTCTTCATAGTACTCTAATGATCCTTTTTATTTCTGTGATATTCAGTGTGATGTCTCCTTTTTCATTTCTCATTTATTCATTTTGATCTTTCTTTCTTAGTCTAGCTAAGCAACTTTTGTTTCGCTGATTTTTTATATTATTCTTTTAGTCTCAATTTTGTTTATTCCTTCTCTGATATTATTTCCTTTACTAATTTGGGTTTTGGTTTATTCTTTCCTAGCTCTTTGGACTGCATTGTTAGATTCTTTATTTGAAATTTTTCTAGTTTTTTGATGTAGGCATATATTGGTATAAACTTGCCTCTTAATACTGTTTTTGCTGTGTTCTTTAAGTTTTAGTATGTTGTGTTTCTATTTTCATTTTGTTTCTAGGAATCTGTAATATTCTTAATTTCTTTTGTCGCCTATTGTTTGTTCAGGGGCATGTTGTCTAATTTCCATATTTTGGTATAGTTTCTAATATTCCTCTTGTGGGAATTCACTCAGGATGGTGGTAAAAATATTAAGGGAAAAATAGTAGAGAAAGTTATAGTATATAGTCTCAAACCCTTTTGGAAGGCCTAAGGGTTTTTTCATAGTTTTAGTAGAAGTTCTGACTGAGGGCAACCTAAACCCTTTACACTTAGTTAATAAGTAAAGCAAATAGCTAGAATATATGGGAGAGTTTACCTAACTAACTTGTTTACTCATGTGGTCTTAAAACTAACCTCTGGGTGGTATGGCGCTCTCTGGGGAAGGTTCAACAGGGATATTATCCTCTAATGGTGTTTGCTTTGGGCATCGGAAGCTGTGCTTTAATCTTCACTCTAGTGGTGTTGACTCAAGCCTTTGTCAATTAAACTCTACTAAATAAATGCAAGTCTCACTGGCTAATAAGGGCCAGTGGTTGCAGCTGTTTACGGTACTCTCCAGTGAGTCTGTAAGAAGCTGCATGGACCCTCAGTTGAATTGTCAAAGCATAATATCTGAGTGTCACTGTACTTTATTCATCTGTTGTTGAGTCGGACTGCAGGACAGACCCCCACAGGTGGTGACCCCAACAGAGGTACCCAACATGGGGTGACCCCAACACCTCTTATTTTTATTATTATTACTTTAAAAAAAAAATAGAGACAAGATCTCCCTATGTTCCCTATGTTGCCCAGGCTTGTCGCAAACTCCTGGGCTCATGGGATCCTCCCACCTGGGCCTCCCAAAGTGTTGGTTGGGATTACAGGTGTGAGCCACTGCACCTAGCCAGTTATTTTATTATTGACATCTGGTTTTATTCTATTGTGGCCAGACCAGATACTTTATATGATTAATGTTTAAGACTTCTGTTGTTTCCTAAATATAGGTCAGTCCTGGAGAATCTTGTGTGTGCTGATGAGAAGAATGTACATTCTGCAGTTGTTGGGTGAAATGTTCTGTAAATGTCTGTTAGGTCCATTTGGTCTGTGGTAAAGTTTAAATTCAATCTGTCTTCACTGATTTTCTGTCTAAATTATCTGTCCAATGCTGAGAATTGGGTGTTGAAGTTCCTGTTATTTTAATGCAATCTATCTGTCTTTAGATCTAATAATACTTGCTTTATACATCTGAGTGTTTCAGTGTTGGGTACATTTATATGTCCAACTGCTATATTCTTTTGTTGAATGGATCCTTTTATTATTATATAATGTTCTTTGTTTTTATAGCTTTTTATTTTGGCTGGTATAAGTATAGCTCCTCTTACCACTTTTATTTTCCATTTTCATGGGATATCTTTTTTTTTTTTTTAGAAAGAGAAAAGAAGAAAGAAAGAGTAAAAGAAAGAAAAAAAATGTAAGAGAGAAAGAAAGAGGAAGAGAAAGAGGGAGAGAGAACGGGATTCTTGTTCTATTGCCCAGGCTAGAATGCAGTCTAAAAATGGGTATTCAAAACCTCTTTTTTGCCAATAATTGTGCTTAACAATGGAGACAGGAAGGAAAAGGGATGAAAATAACAAACAAGCAGCCAACCAATATTTTATTTAAACCTGTGAAATGCTATGCAATTGCTGAGGAGTGATTTACTTCCAATTATGTGGTTACTTTTAAAATAGATGTAATGTGATACTGAGAAAAATGTATGTTTTGTGGATTTGGGGTGGAGAGTTCTGTAAATAATTGTTAAGTTTACTTGTTCAAGGTCTGAGTTCAAGTCCTGGATATCCTTGTTAATTTTCTATCTCGTTGATCTGTCTAATATTGACAGTATAATGTTAAAGTCTCCCACTATTACTGTGTGGGAGTCTAAGTCTTTGTAAGTCATTAAGAACCTGCCTTATGTATCTAGGTGTTCCTGTATTGGGTGCGTATATATTTAGGATCGTTAGCTCTTCTTGTTGCATTGATCCTTTCACCACCATGTAATGTCCCTCTTTGTTTCTTATGGTCTTTGTTGCTTTAAAGTCTGTTTTATCAGAGA
>CAUYLG010012242.1:0-19658 GCA_963573385.1 Cacajao melanocephalus | reverse complement strand
GTTCATGTCCTCTGTAGAGACATGAATGAATCTGGAAACCATCATTCTCAGCAAACTGACACAAGAACAGAAAATCAAACACTGCATGTTCTCACTCATAGGCAGGTGTTGAACAATGAGAACACATGGACACAGGGAGGGGAGCATCACACACTGGAGTCTGTTGGGGGGGACTAGGGAAGGGACAGTGGGGGGTAGGGAGTTGGAGAGGGATAACATAGGGAGAAATGCCAGATATAGGTCATGGGGATGGAGGCAGCAAACCATATTGCCATGTATGTACCTGTGCAACAATCCTCCATGTTCTTCACATGTACCCCAGAAGCTGAAGTGCAATAAAATATATTTTTTTTTTAAAAAAAAAGGAAGCTTAGTATAGTGGGGAGGAGTGTTAGCTGTCTGTGGGTGTATGTCCGTGTGTGTGAATGTGCACAAGGGTGTTGGGGAGAATAGTAAAAGATGAAATTGGAAAGGAAACAGGGGCCAAATTATGTCCCCTAAAGGTAACTCATTGTGGCAAAGTGTGTTGGTAAACTTTCTCAGGGCTATTATTCAAAGGGCTCTGATCATACCAAGACAATAACACTGGATACTGTGACAAGGTGTGTTTTAAGGACATCAAGGTTTCCTAACACTTGTTGATACAGCAGTTCCTCTGTACATTCAGAAAAATATGACTCTTTTATTTCTCTTTTTTTCCTATATAGCAGGAAAGAACCCATTTTTGTGACCACTTTCAGGTGAGATTGGTAGAGCAGATAGTGATCTATAAAAACAGCTACTATGCACCTTGGCATGTTGCCAATATTGCCAGGCTTCCAACTCACAATATTTGTAGACTTTAGAAGTCATGGTTTAATGTTCACCCAGGGCAACAATCCCTTATAAGTTTTACATTTTCTTTTGGGGAGCAGCATCAGATAGAACCTCAACTTCCCATTAGGTGGCTTACTCCAAATTTAGCAAGCCAAGCTCATCCAGTTCAAGGTGAAGTTTCTGGACTGAAAATTTGAGCTATAGTTCTAGAAATTAATAATTTGGTGTGGGGAAAAGAGATGGAAGAGATATCCAGATATACAATAAAGAGCAAAGAAAGTTTGAAGGTGAGAGAAATATTTGACTTGTTAATAAGGAAGTAACAGATGGCATTCAAGGCAAAGAGTGATGTCGATATCTGGACCAATAAAAGTTAATTAACCTCTAGTGAATTGAGGGATTATATAGGTATCAGGCTTAGCCTGGATGCTGGATGTATTTCACTTGCTCTTCCAGAACAAATTTATTCTCCACCCTGCTCTTCTTTGCTCTGTGCCTGGGGACTGGCTTGTTGATGAATTGCTTTGTGGGCTGTGTTGCCCTCTGGCTTACAGTTGAGTTCAGCCAATGGGAGGCACTAGTAGATCAAAGTGAGGAAAAGGAGGTGAGACTAGGATAGCTTTTTCACTGGCTATTGTTTGGCTCTTTCCTTCTACCAAAGGCCACAACTCCCATCAGATCAACTCTGCTCTAGCCTCTGTCTCTATCCTCTCTCTCTCTCTCTCTCTCTCTCGCTCTGTGTGTGTGTGTGTGTGTGTGTGTGTTTGTGTGTCGTCTCTCACATATGTATACATCAGTTTACTTCCTTCTCTTGCTGCCTCAGATCTAGGAGGGAATGACTCCCTTCTGTTGCTTGATTTATCTTTCCTTACCCATTCTTTTTGACCTTGCCTACCCTGCCTACGTCTTTGTAAATTGTCCTTTTATTAAATTATTCTCTATTCTTCAGTTTAAGTGGGCCATTTATTTCCTGTCTGGATCCTAACTGATACAGCCTGCCATAGACTGCATGCTTCTTACATTAGTATCAGAGAGTTAGCCTGACTTTCAGAGGTAGTTAAGACAGTAACAATTGTTAGTAAGAATTAGATAGAAATTATAGTGCACTAAATGTATTCAGATGTTATCTCACTTCTCATTCTTTATCCATGACCATTAAAATGTAGATCTCACCTGAGCTAATGGAATAATAATTATAGATGATAAATGTAAATATGGATATTTACTACAAGATTCAAGTCTAAATCATATTCTTAAGAATTCAAGGCTGGGCATGGTGGCTCACACCTGTAATGCCAGCACTTTGGGAGGCCAAGGCAGGTGGATCATCTGAGGTCAGGAGTTCAAGACCAGCATGGCCAATATGATGAAACCCCTTTTCTACTAAAAATACAAAATTAGGTGTGGTGAAGCATGCCTGTAATCCCAGCTACTTGGGAGGCTGAGACAGGAGAATCACTTGAACATGGGAGGTGGAGGTTGCTGTGAGCAACCACACCACTGCACTCCAGCCTGGGCAACAAGAGTGAAACTTGATTTCAAAAAATAAAAATAAAAATTTAAGAACACAAATTTTGTATAGTGTTAAGGCTGAATAAATTAGAATCTCATTATATGAATTGGCTCTATTTCCTTCATCTGGACTCCAGATTCTTCAATTTCACTGATACTTGTTTTTGAAAATATTTCTATTAGGAGATTTCTAAAGACAGAAAAAGTGGAACTTTTAGTCAGAAATTAATTGTTGACAGGTAGATATTAAGACCATATTTTATAATGATAATTGAATCAATGAAGAGTGGAAATCTGCCAAACCAATTGTTCAATGGCATATAGGTAAATCAACCACCATAGTGACTGTTTTCCCTCTTTTTAACAACTTGTTTCTTTTTTATGCAGACATAACCCAAATATCCTTATTGTGTCAGTAAGCATATGGACAAATTTTTTAAACTTTTGTAATTCTAAACAAAAAACAGAAAAGAGAAAATATTTTTATAATAACCTTGATAACAAATTTCATAAGATACTCAATTCCCAAAATAAGTAACTCCATGATGAGTGTACACAAAATAGAGTTGAAAAATATGTGAAAACATAAATACAAAATATCTGAGCAGTTTGTGCCTTTATATGGTAAGGACGTTGTTGAGTGCCCAGAAGAAAGATTTCTATGTTAAAATCCAGGGAGTTTGGTGGTTAAGGTAAGAGAAGGTAGATCTGAAAAAGTTAGAATTCAACTTAGACTGCTTCTGACATAGTTTCTGCCCTCATGCCCAGAGAGCCAAAGGGTTTGAATCAGTGAATATCAAAACCCGAGATATTCAGTGATTAAATGAGAAAATCCAGGTCTCCTTCTGATATATGTGTATCAAACATAAAATAATTACCCCTAAATAAATTACACACAGTAAAGATCCTATCTCCTTTTAGGAGAGAAACCATCATCATTAGAAAATATATTTCAGATGTAAAAACATGAAATCTGTGACCTGCAGATATAACAGCATTAAAAGAACCTCAATTTCCCATTGAGTAGCTTGCCCCAAATTTAGAAAGCTCTTCCAATTCAACATAAAGCTTTCTTGACCAAACCCACTCAGTTTGAAATAAAGCTTTTCTGAACTGGAATGACACTTTGAACTATGGTTTTAGAAAAGAAATCATTTGAAGGTGGGAAAAGGAGGTGGAGGAGATCATTCAATTTGTACAGTACAATAGAAAGAAGGGAAAGTGTGAGGGTAAAAGAAACATTTGTCAATAAGGAAGTAATTGGTAACATTCAAGGGTATAGGCTTAGTAGTGGGGGGTAGGTGTGTCTCAAACTATCATAATGAGTGGACAGAAATGAAATGAAGATAGTAATCATAGTCTACAGAACAGAAAAGTAAGTGATTGAAAGAAGGAAAACAGTCATCATGGTTAATCTATATCATCAGTCCCCAATCTTTTTAGCATCAAGGACCAGTTTCATGGAAGACAAAAATCTCTGAAATATTCTTTCAGGCGTTTCATTTTTTATGGCCCTAATTTGTATTGGGGGAGGGGTGGGTGAAGGTTTGAGGATGAAACTGTTCTATTTCAGATCATCAGGTATGAGTTAGATTCTCATAAGAAGTGCATAACCTAGATCCCTCACATGCGTAGCTCACAATAGGGTTCACGCTTCTATGAAACTCTAAGAATCTAATGCTGCCACTGATCTGACAGGAGGTGGAGTTCAGGTACTAATGCTTGCTTGCCCATTGCTCACCTCCTGCTGTGTGCCCCATTTCCTAACAGGCCATGGACCAGTAACAGTCCACAGCCCTGGGTTGGGGATCCCTGATCTATATGACACTATAAACAACTGGTTTGGCAGATTTCTATTCTTTTTTTTGAGACAGCATCTCTCTGGAGTGCAGTGGCACAATCACAGCTCATTGAAGCCTCAACCTCCTGGGCTCCAGTAGGTTGGTCCTCCTGCCTCAGCCTCTTGAGTAGCTGGGACTACAGACACATGCCATAATACCCATCTGATAAATATATTTATATATTTTGGTAGAGACAGGGTCTCACCATGTCACCCAGTCTGGTTTGAAACTCCTGGGCTCAAGTGATCCTCCCACCTCGGCTTCCCAAAGCGCTGGGCTTACAAGTGTGAGCCATCATGCCCAGCCAATTGAATCAATTTCTGCCCTTAATTGATCCAATTATTTTAAAATATGACCTTAGATATCTACCTGCCCATGATTAATTTCCAATCATTCAGAAAGGTTGCTTGTGAAAAGGAAAAAACCCTATTTTGTGCTCCTCCATACCCCTGAGACCTAACAGCTAATGCCTGGCAAATGGGCTCTCAGACCTTGTCTATCCAGTCAGTACTAATTCAATCAATGATAGAAAGGGCTTAAGATCAAGGGAAGGCTTTTTTCATGTGAGGGAGGAACTGTGTATGTTTGAAGGCCAAGAGGAGGAAGCCAGTAGAGAGGAGAAATTGATCATATTAAAAGAAAGACCTTCATTTAGACGGAAACATGGGAAAAGGTCACCAGAGGCAATGGTCAAAGATGGTATGAGAGCCTTCCTAGGACCTCTCCCCATTATTTCTAGGAATCCTTTTTCATTCCCATCAATCGCCTTTCCTCATTCCCATCAATCTTTCTTTCCCCCTAACTTGGCAGTCCTTTCTTTTCATTTATTCTATTTCCTCTCTCCCTCACTTCACTTATCTCTCTCCTACCTAGCCATAATATGGATGTAAAATATAAATAAGAAATATTAACTTTTATAAAATTACATTAAGTTTTATGACTGTTCTTAATCTAAAATCAGGTGAATTGAATGTTTTTATTTATATCTAAAATTTTTTAATGTGGCTCTACAATAAATATTTTTCTTCTGGGCAAAAGGTAGTATTTTTTAAACTTCACCCCAATTCAGACTCTTGGAAAAATAATTTGCTTTTTCGGTAGAGAAGGGAGTACTTTGTGGCAGGAAGCATTATGATATAGTCATAGGCTACAGTATGGGCTGCAGAGTCAAGCAGACCTGTGATGAAATCACAAATCCACCAATGGCTGGCTGAGGGACTTTGGCAAGTTTTCCCATCTCTGAAATGGTACTGTCATCTTCCTCTATAGAGTAGTTCTAAGTTTTAAACAAGGGTATGATGGAACTTTAGCCTAGTATCCTGCACAGAGTAAACACTCAATAAATAGTAGCCATTGCCATTATTGGCTACTGTATCCTAAATTCCCTAAAAAAAATCAAGAAATTTTTTATTAAAGATAAATTAGCCTGATAAATTAAACCAAGAAAACATTCTTTCAGACATTTAGTTTTTTATGGCCCTAGTTTGTATTGGTAAATTTACCATTACTTTCATTCTCATTATTCTTGTCTAGAATGAAAAAAAGAGAAGAAATGGAATCAAACCCAGTCTCCTGCTAATACACAGTTAACTGCCAATTGCAGCCGGCTGCCCCCAAGATGTAGCAGGGCTGAGAAAGTGAAACACGTCTGTGTTGACTTGACAGTTCAAGAGATAAATAAGCATATCAATTTTAATTTAACTTCCCAAGCACTCAAGCTGTCACTCAAGATCATTGTTATGCCAATTATCTGGCATTAAATATTTTTATGATTTCTGACATCAAATCCATAATAGAACATTGTTTTAGAGTGACAGTTCAGTGGAAAATTCCCAGTACTTTCCCCCGGCAATCTGGCCTGGTGAGGTTTAATTAAAAGAGCCAAATTACAAGCTGCCTCAGAAGGTTTTATAATGAAATTGCTGGCTGGCCTTTAGTGATAATGGCGCTACAGAACATTGCTTATTATCACATGAGCTTACTTGGATATGAAAGGATTGGTCATTGATTCAGTAATGGAAGCCAAGACTTTTTATTGCTTTCATTTCTGCTGCTTTTACTGGCAGTGAAAGCAGGAGATTTAAAGTTTCGGTTGTCCTCATAAATATGCCCAATCATGGAAAAGCAAGGCAAAGGACTGGCACTTTAAACTTCATCCATTTGAAAATCTATTGAAGGCTAAATAATGTGAAATCCTAAGGACATCAAATGATATTCCAAACACTAACAAAAAAAGACAGTTCGGTCTGGGCTCAGGCAAGTCGTTTCAGAGCCCTTCTGTCCTGTGTGCCAGCCGCTGAGTCCCAACTGCTTGTATTACAGAAGAGGGAAAGAGGCCAGCCAGGGCTTCAGTTCTGCTGATGAGTGAGGTTGTAAATGGGGCACCGGGCTTCTTGCTTCAGCAACCTTTTGTTCCTCAGGGCCTGCTCTGAAATGTCAGAGCTAGAAGAGCTGCTCCCATACTATGATTACTCCTCTCATCCTAGTGACATTAGCTGAACGTCTTGCTAATGTAACATATATTCTTCCACACCTTGCTTTACTCTCTTTCATGCACCTCTACTGAAGTCTTTGGAGGCTTCAATCTGCTTGTTCAAAATAGTCTCAATCTTCTCTTCTCTCTTAATCTGCTCGAATTGGCTACCTAGACATCAACCAAATAGTCTAACTCCACCATTCTTCATTTCTGTAGGCATAATGCTGGTATGTTATTTATAGCTTTGAAACTACATATATTTATAGATTATATGAATGAATAATCTCAGATTTAGGTCAGAGTGTGAAAAATAAACACATAATCAGATTTTAATCTTTATATTATAGTAAATAGAATATTAACTTCTTTGAAAATATATCTGAAAACTTATTCTCATTATATAATTCTTCTCACATTACACATTTATACTATATATAAAATATGTAACTGTATAATGTAAGAAAAATTGTAATGTATAATCTACAATAATTCTTCTTACATTATATAATGTCCCTTAGACATCACTTCTCAGGAATGACATTGAGCACACATGGACATAAACATAGGAACAACAGACACTGTGGACTACTGGCAGGGGAGGTACGAAGGGAGGTGTGGGTTAATAAACTACCTACTGCATGCTGTGCTCACTGCCTGGGTGCAATATACCCATGTAACAAACCTGCACGTGTACCCTTTGCACTAAAATAAAACTTAGAAAGAAAGCATAAATAAATAAAACATAAATAAACAAAGCAAAGAACATCTCACATGCTATCACACTCAAGAGGAGCCTGAGAACTAAATGTAATGTGATATCTGGATGGGATCCAGGGAGAGAAAAAGAGATAAGACAAAAACTAAGGAAAGCCCAAAAACAACTGAAACACTGACATGAAGTAATTTTAGTGAAGAATCTGCTGTTAATTCTTGCTTATTGGTTGTAACAAATGTAATACACTGTAATGTAAGTTCTACTTATTGTTAATAGTATGCAAAACTGTGCTTGGGTGTACAGAAATCCTCTATATAGTCTTTGCTACTTTTTCTAAGCCTAAAACTATTCTAAAATTAATACTTTATTACAAAAACAACAGCCTCTTTCATCATATTTGTGTGTTTAATTATTATTATTAGTTATACAATCTGTTGTTTTAAATCATGGGTTCCCCAACTCTAACCTGCTGCAGAATTGCTAATATCTTTTTTAAAATTGTATTAATAGTTAGGAACTTTGCACTATGTTGGGTTTCCTTATAAAACTAATCTACCCAGATCCCATACTTAGAAATTCCAATTTATTTGCTCTTGTGTGTGCTTGGACAACAGGATTTTTAAACACACTCTAGAGATTTCAGTGTACAGCCAAAGCTGGGAAACTCTTCTTTTTAATAATCTACACTGCAGATGTTAGCAGTGTTCCCCACCTCCTCAAAATGTGAAGAGCTAATCAATTGTATCAATGTCTCTAGAGATGCTTGTTAAACATGTAGCTTCCTGGTTTACATTCAGAAGTCAGAATTATCGTCCTTTTCTGGCCAGGAGGGTGCCTAACAGAAAGAAAAATACATTTAAAAAATGAGAAGATAATGAAGATGGAGAAGAAGGAAGCAAAGAAAAGTAACTGGGAACTAAATCTTACTGGGTTAATGATTGTTTATCTGGTAAACATACTTTCAATAGTTTGTCGTATTAAATTCTCACAACAATCCTTGTGAGTTGGTATTGTTATTCCCACTTTACAAATTTGGAAAGAGACTCAATGATGCTTAACAACTTGCCCTGAATCACTTAGATAGAGATTTCAATGCACTTGGGTGTAGAAAGTGCACACACACTCACACACACACACACAGGCAAACACTGGCATCCCCAGGATACCAAAATACAGAGATGCTTTAGTCCCTTATGTATATTTGCATATCACTTACACACATCATTTTATATCCTTTAAATCCTCTCTAGATTACTTATAATATCTAACACAATATAAATGCTATGTAAATAGTTGTCATATTTTGTTGTCTATGGAATAATGACAAGAAAATAGCCTGTACATGTTGAGTACAAATGCAACCATCTATTTTTCTTTTTCTAATATTTTTGACCTGGGTTAGGAAACCCATGGATCTAGAAAGCTGTGCGTATTTGCTCTCTAAAATAATGTCTTGCTTAATATAACCATAAGGAATGTGGGCATTCGCTGTGTATTTCCTAGCTATTCATGTTTCTTCTGTTTTGCCAGGAGTTTCTCCTAGAGCACTTAGAAAGAAGTGCCGGAGTCATCTGATTTGTACACATCGGAGTAGATTATTCCATGTAGGGTGTCTTACAATGGCAGCTGTTTCAGTAGTGATGAGTACGCAGGTAGATATAAGGAAATGTTGGTGTGCAGATCCCAGTATCAAACTCTGATAAAGACTAGGAAATAATATTGCTGAAAAGTCCAAACTCCAAAGTGTCAAATGAGAACATTCAATGATGCTATAGTATAGCTGCTGGACACTATGTACAAGTAAGAAACATCAGGAAAATACACAATGCAATCTGGAAATATCATGTGGTGAAACATTGTTTACTTAGGAGAGTTATAGTAATATTTAATTTATCTGTACAGAAAACATGAAGAGAAATTTGTACTAAGAAGAATTAGAGGCATTCTTCCATAACAAAGAGGAACACGCCCTATGTTGAAGGAAGAATCTGTTTCATTAACGAGTATCACTTGTGTTGCTGTGTTAAAATCAGATAAAGGTCTTGACTACAGATGGTGAGAGGGAAATTAGTGAGGCAGGCTGTATCAACAGCCTCAGAGGGTGGCTCCATCACAAGCTATATGAAAGACAACAGGAAAAAAACACAATCCTTTGGTGGATTTTGAGATAAGATTCAACAGCTCTCTGAATCTGCTAATTTTTTTTGTGTGGAAAGAAAACAATCCCAAAATGACTGAAAAGAAAGCCATTTGGGAAGAAGGTTAGTTAGGGAGAATGTTAGGATAAGAGAAATGAAAATAGAACTTCCTAAAACAGAAAATTTGCATCTGTGAAAATGTTTTCAGAAGAGAATAGATGTTAAAGTGATTTTATTTCTATTTGCTTCACTTTTATAATTTTTATTTAATATTTTAATTGACAAATAATCATATTTATTTATGAGGTACAATGCAATACTTTATATAAGTTTACAATATAAATGATTAAATCAGGCAAATTAGCTAATCTGTCATCTTACATACTTATTAGTTGCAGACCAGGTGTTCTGGTTCACTGCTGTGTGTATATTAATGTGTGATCATGATCCTGAATTGAGACTCTGAGAGTGTATGACAAATCATGACGGCCATCTGCCAACTACAGAGCTGTGAACTGTTCACTGATTAACAGTTTATAAACAACAAGATAACATCCTTCAGCTTATCTTTCTGCTCTAGCAGAGGTGGGCAGAGAGGATTACTATTCAGTTCCCCTCTTTGGAGGTCTGGTGTCATGAGCATGAGCCCTCCAGCAGGGCACTCCAGGACAGCTCTCCCTGTGCCCAGGGACAGACCAACTCAGGGGCTGCCATCCAAGCTTCAGATGGTGCAGAGCTCTTAGTGTGTGTGAGTATGAGGAGTATGTGTGAGTATGAGTGTGTGTGTGAGTTTCTGAGTATGTGAGTATGTATGAGTGTGTGTGTGAGTTTCTAAGTATGTGTGTATGTAAGAGTGTGTGTGTATGAGTTTCTGAGTGTGTGTATATGTGAAAGGGAGAAAGAAAGCAGCAGCTAGTGAGAGAGAGAGACAGACAGAGAGAGAGAGAGAGAGAGAGAGAGAGAGAGAGAGAAACTTTCTAATCATCAGCTGTGATGGTGAAATTTATTTTTCAAGTTGACTGGATTGAAAGATGCCCAGAAAACTAGTAAACTTTATTTCTGGGTTGTGAGTGTGTCTCTGGAAGAGATGAGCACTGGAATCAGGAGACTGAGTAAGGAAGATCCACTCTCACCTGTTTTTCCTAAGAGAAGTCGTCATCCAGTCCCTGGAGGAATCCAATAGAGCAAAAGGTGGAGAAAAGGCAAATTTGCTCTCTCTTCCTCGCCTGGGACACCCACGTTTTTCCCCTCAGATGTTGGCATTCCTGGGTCCTGGGCCTTCGGGTTTGAATTGGAACAATACCACTCACTTTTCTGAGCTCCCAGCTTGCAGGTTGTATAGTATTAGACTTCTCAGCCTCCATAAACATGTGAGCCTATTCTTCACAGTAAATCTCTATCTATCTATCTATCATCTATCTATTTACCTACCTATCAGCATATCTATCTATAATCTACTTACTTACCTACCTATATATCAATCTATTGATCTATCAACCTATTGATCTATCTACTTACCTACCCACCTACCTAAATCCTATTCGTTCTGTTTCTCTGGAGAACCCTGACTGAGCCATCATCAATACCTAGCTGATTTTGTCTCATTAACAGCTTCCCTTCAGGTTTGGCTCCACTCTCTCTTCAATTTATGGCCTGAATTTCCCTAGGCCCCACCATAGAAGAACATCACTGACCCACTGTGATCATTTGTTTAATATATTCAACAATTTTTTGAAATAACGAAAGTAATAAAAACGCTCACTGATCTACTGATTTGAACTGCTAACCTTACCAGAAATGTGCCATGGCTTGTCCATCCTCTTAGATGTTGTGTAAAAGCATTTGAAAAAATAATGTGTAAAAATCTCACAGGAAATGTCATCAGCTATTTATTATTATGGTTTGTTCAGGTTGGATGTTTATCAGATAGTTCACAATGCTGATTTGATCAAAAAGGCCTCCAAGTCAATAGAATATAATTTAATTTGTTAAAGTAAGACATTTTATTCTTATGTATTTGTATTTAATATGCCCCATGGAATTTTGAACTTAAATTTAGTGACGGTAAAACATAAATCATTTTAGACATCAACATTTTATGGAAGAAGTGTGCCATGTATGATTGCCCGTGTCACTTGGTGTTAGGTGGCATTTTGGTTCCAGTAGGTGGTGCCATGAGAGCATAAAGGAAACTCCGTTCCAAAAGGACCTTTGATAGTGGGGACTCTTGGAGTCATTGGAGGCAATAGACAGTGTCCCAGAATTTCTGCGGGTCTGAATGTTTATGTTTTAAATGTTCCTGTTGTAGATTTTAAGACAGTATGTTTTTTAAATTTTTGAACTTATATGTTAAGTTAGGCATACATGTGTTGATTTGTTATATAGGTAAACTGTGTCATGGGGGGTTGTTGCAGAGATTATTTCATCACCCCAGGTTTTAAGCCTAGTACCTATGATTCACTTTTCCTGTTTCTCTCTCCTCCCACCCTCCACCCTCCAAAGGACCCCAGTGTGTGTTGCTCCTTTCTATGTGTCCATGTGTTCTCATCATTTAGCTCCCACTTATATGTGAGAACATGTGGTTTTTGCTTTTCTGTTCTTGCATTAGTTTACTAAGGATAATGGCCTCAGCTCCATCCATGTTCCTGCAAAAGACATGATCTTGTTCTTTTTTATGACTGCATAGTATTCCATGGTATATGCATCACATTTTTTTTAATCAGGCCTGTTACTGATGAGCATGTAGGTTGATTCCATGTCTTTGCTATTGTGAATAGTGCTACAATGAACAGATGAATACATGTGTCATTATGAAAGAATGATTTCTATTCCTTTGGGTATATGCCCAGTAATTAAATTGTGGGGTTCTGAGGGCCTTAAAGAGTGGGAGTCATGTCAAAGAACTATATTTTATGGTTAGTTGTGATAGAAGTTTCTAATGTTGTAAAGTGTAAAAAAACAAATATTTTAAACAATGATTTCCTTATATGTAGCCTAAGGCAGGCTAAAAGTTTTCCTCATTTTGTATTCTGAACTGGAACTGAGGGATTGACTCTGTGAAGTCCTGTTGCTTTTAATGAATTGAATGTTCGTGTCCCCCTGAAAATTCATATGTTGAAGCCCTAAACATCTAGACGATGCCATTTGGAGGTAAAGTTCTTTGGAAGGTGATTAAATTTAGATGAGGTGAGGGGGATGAGGCTTTTATAATAGGATTAATGCCCTTATAAGAAGAGGAAAAGACACCAGGGCTTCGTCTCTCTGCTACAGTGTGAGGACACGTCAAGAAGGTAGCCATCTGCAGGACAAGAAGTGGGCCTTCACCAAATTACTAGCACCTTTACCTTGTAATCAAATCTGCTAGCACCTTGACCTTGGAATTTCCAGCTTTCAAGACCTTGAGAAACAAATGCCTGCTGATTAAGCCACCCTGTATATGATATTTTCTAACAGTGTCTGCAGATGACTATGGCACTGTTACATTAACTCAGCACATCCTAAACTTAATTCACAAGTTTTCAGCCGTCTTAGCTCCCAGATCAACCTTCTGTTCGCAAGAAATTTCCTACCCAGAGGAACATATTCTCAGGTACCTGCTCACAGCCTTTTGTACCTTTCTTTGTCTCTGCTTCTTCCTTTTCTCCTGTAATTCATTGCTTAATGTTTGCCTTTCTTACTCTCCCTGCCCTCCTGTCTCTCTCCTTACTTTCCTTTCCTATAACAATTATATCATTATACACTTTGCCCTTCATTGTATCCTGGTAGATAAAAACAATAATTTTACTGTAGCTTGGTTGGAGATTCTCAAAACACACCTTTGGTGGGTAAGAAATACATAGTCCCTATTGTCCATTTTAAAGTCTGATCATCAGGAAAATCTTGGCCATTGATATGGTTTGGCTGTGTCCCTACCCAAATCTCACCTGGAATTGCAACAATCTCCATGTGTCAAGGGTGGGACTAGGTGAAGCTCACTGGATCATGGGGGTAGGTTTCCCCATGCTGTTCTCATGGTAATGAGAGAGTCCCATGAGATCTCATGATTTTACAAGCATTTGGTGCTTCCCCTGCTGGCACTCATTCTCTCTCCTGCAGCTCTGTGAAGAGGTGCCTTTACCATGATTATAAGTTTCTTGAGGCCTCCAGCACCAAGCAGAACTTTGAGTCAATTAAACCTCTCTTCTTTATAAATTACCCAGGCTCGAGTATTTATTCATAGCAGCATGAGAATGGACTAATACAGTAAATTGGTACCAAAGACAGTGAGGTGCTGCTATAAAGATACCTCAAAATGTGGAAGTGACTTTGAAACTGGGTAACAGGCAGAGGTTGGAACAACTTGGAAGCCTCAGAAGAAGACAGAAATATGTGGAAAAGTTGGATACTTTCTAGAGATTTGTCGAGCTGCTCTCACCAAAATTCTGATAGTGATATGGACAATGAAGTTCAGGCTAAGGCAGTCTCAGATGGAGATAAGAACTTGTTGGGAACTGGAGTAAGGTCACTCCTGCTAGGCAAAATGACTGGCAGCATTTCGCTCCTGTCCTAGAGATCTTTGGTACTTTGAACTGGAAAGAGCTGACTTAGGGTACCTGGCAGAAAAATTTTCTAAGCAGCAAAGCATGATCCCATGAAAGTGATGAAAGTAGCTGGATGGATAGCTCCTAGTCAGAGCTGGCCCACAGTCCACTCCTGGCTGAGCCTGGTAGTGAGTACTCCACAGGCCAGGAGGGGCCACAACCTTGCTAGAGCATGAGTGTGGCTGCAGATTTACAGACCTCTACTGATGACCTGGCGATGTGAGCTGGACAGGGAGAAATACATAGTGGGGCAGGCCATATCACAGAGTAAGACTATAAGGGCGTATTTGGAGAGACCACGACAAATTGACAGCTGGCACAATTGATTTTCCAACATCATCTGTGGTATGTTTTATTAACTCCTACATTCTCATTTTGTGTTTTCTGTCTTCCAAAATGCTTATACCTGACAAGTGGTGATGCACCTGAGCACTAAAAGACCAAGGATTAGTTCAACAAAAAGCCACATGCAACAACATGGCCAGTGTATTATCTTAGGATGGAAGTTAGGATGTAGTGTGCACCTTGAATGAAAACTTGGCGGTAACAGTTCAGTTGCTCAGCAACAGATGAGTGTTTAGTACATGTCAGTACAGGGAGAAAGTGAGTATCTTGTTTCATATAAAAGGAATCACATATTAAAGAACAGACCTTTTTAAGAACAATAAATATGTGTAAAATCAACAGACACACACGAAGTTGGTTATTATCACAATGAATAAATTTTTAATTGCACTGGAGAGTCAGTACTGTAAGGTAGATGTCTCTTCTCCTTTTCTCTCTCTGTCTCTTAGAAGGTTTTTCATATTATGAATAATGTCTTAAATTATTTTTATAAATTCAAAATTGTAACACTCAACTTTCATAAAACTAGTTGATCATGAAACCAGTAGTGCCACATAC
The DNA here is from genome assembly GCA_963573385.1 of Cacajao melanocephalus. NCBI lineage: Eukaryota > Metazoa > Chordata > Mammalia > Primates > Pitheciidae > Cacajao > Cacajao melanocephalus. The sequence goes on along the minus strand of CAUYLG010012242.1, from coordinate 4,677 downwards.
ACTTAATATCAGCATCCCATCCTGTTATGATTCTGTCTGAACTTAGGTTATTCTTCACTGATAATGCCAGGCCATTATGTCTGCATAGTTATTGTCCCCTGCCTAGGAAGGACAGGAAGAGAGACGGCTTTAACTTCACCTGACAGGATTAATGCCACAGTTGTTGAGATAAGCTCACAACATAAGCCAGCAATTCTTTATCCAAACAAGGGCCCAATTTGCAATCCCCCAAAAACACCCCAGAGGGTATTAAGAGTTGCCATAATCTATGTAATGAATTGGACTTTTATACTCCTTCAAAGAAAGGCTGCTTCCTAATTGGCAGCCTGTGAGGTTTTCTGGATCCTGTATTGTGGAATAAATACATGGCCAAAGTATGAGTGAGGGGAGATGCAGGGAAGGGGGCCTGCAGGAGTGAGGGGAGGGTGGAGCCTCATTAATGATAGGGCTTAAAGCAGCCATTCAATCAGCCATTCAGTCTTTTCATTTGTTATACCAGTCATTTGGGGAAAATGAGAAAAATCTGAATTTCAATAACTTCTCTTTGTTTTAGATATGATTAACTTTTAATGATAAATATAAATCAAGTAAAATAAGTTATTTTGTTTAAAATGAAGAAAATTTGTTGTATCATTTGCTTTCCCAGAATGATCCAAAAGAGCCATTTATTTATGCATTTAGGTTGAAATAAAATGTCAGGAAACTCATATACAGAGAGAGAGAAAAAATCCAGCACTTAATGATGCTTGAAAAATTCTGAATGATCATGGACCCCCCTATTAGTTTTATTCACATGATAAAAGCTCAGGAAATGTGGAGTAATTGGCAGAATCTGTGGACTGAGACAGGAACTGAAAATCAAATTCCATGGGTAATACTTTCTTTTTGCTGGAAGATTCCATAACACTCTAATTCCTGAATTACAAGGAAAGTCTGGGGATATTTCAATGTCCTAGAGAGAATTATTTACATTTCCAATACAGTGTGGGTTAAAGGTCCTCAAAGAAAAATGGCACGTTATATCCTGGGCCCCAGGGGGCCTCCTACGATGATGGGCAGAGCAGGGGATTGGAAGAACACAAGGCAAGTGCCATCGTGTCCATAATAAAGGGCTCTTTCGGAAGATGAATTGTGGGAGAGAAAATCATAAATAGGTTTTCAGGTGTCAGCCAGAAAATAAGCTATTACTTTGTCTAAAGTGAAGCAGTGCAGAATATCCAATGTCTGAAATTCCATGTGAGCTCTGGGCACCAGGAGAACCAAGCCAGGGGTGGGACAAACCATCACTCCCAAAGGCAAATGGATCACAACGGTTTTCCCTCCTTTTGAACTCAGAGTACAGCAGCCAAGAGGGATAAATGGAAAATTTATTTCAGTAGCCCCATCCCTGATGCTCCTGAAAATGTTTAGACTTCTGAAAACAGTTGACAGGTCCTGGGTCATGGGTGTGCCTGGTGGAGACCAGACTTCAAACAACATCTATGCCGCCCTTGCTGTGTGGCACTTGGCAATGTCTCATTTCCACTCTGTGTGAAACAGCAATGATCAGAACCTTTGCCAGCTGCTGCTGTGAAGAGACAATTAAGGGAATAAAGTGGAGATTTTGAAAATAAAACAACCTTGGATAGCTTATACTTTGTATGCATAATAGAGCTTACTTGCTATCATAAAAGGATTGTTTTTGAAATTTTAGAAGCTTTAATCAGGTAAAGGTTCTACTCTTATTTATCCTTATTTGGTTCTGATTTTTGAGTAGTGTTTCTTTAAGAAATGCAAACACAGAAAGAAACTCCTATGTGAACTTTGCAAACATGAGTAGATCAGACTTGGAGGGTAGCATAGAACCCTGCCTCTGACACAGGGATTTGAAACTTCGCTGTGCTATTTGCAATCTCCCTTTCATCACAGTTTACACTAAAGTGGTCATCTGTCCGATAAAACTTACCCAGACTAGTTTCAGATGTAGTCAGGGTTGCTTTATGTTTCATACAAAAAAAAAACATTTTGAATTCTTATCAAGAACTTCTCAAGCTACACCTTATATATTTCTGTGGGAACAAGGATTCTCTCAGGAACAAGAATTCCATAAAATCCTAAATTGTAAAATTCTAAAATGTTAATTTCTGTAAAACCTTTCTTTATCATGTTGTGTTTTTAGCTCATTTATCTTGATTTATTTATGTATATTATGGACAACCTTTCCTTTTAAATTGATAATCTGATTTTTAGTGGATACTTACAATTTTATGTTGCCTCAGCATCCATGTTTAAATATGTTTGATTTTCTTATGCCAGAAGAAAGGCTCAGTCACGGTTGACAGTTTTTATGGTATACCCCACCCAACTGGGTCCAATCAGCAGTCAAAGATAAAATTTGAAGGCATCTCTCCCACCTTGCAGATTGAGCTTCCCACTTTCCCACCTTAAAACAGGCCATTGCGATATTTGTTTGCCTACTTAAAGTGACAACCTATCAGCCACAGCATGACCTCCTGCCAGTAGTACCTGCTGGCTTTAAATCTACCAGTTAAAGCTTTCCTAGGGAAACCTGTTTGGATTACACCCTGAACCCAATAAAAACTTGGCCCAAGGATCCCTACTCTCTCTGTGCTTATGCTCCTTGGTGTGTGTGTGTGTGTGTGTGTGTGTGTGTGTGTGTGTGTGCATGTGTGTCCGTGTGTCTGTGTCTGTGTCCTCCTTGCTTGCTATGTAGCCTTCAGGGTCTGTAAGTACTAAAAATTCTTTAACTTTTACATTCTGGTTGTGTCATTGAAACGGTGGGTACAATCGGATCCCTGATAGTGAGGTCACCCCAAAGGGACCCATACATGTGCACCCCCTGTTGGTGCCCTTCTGTTCAGGCTTCTCAGCTGCTGGTGACAGTCGTTACCAGATGAGATGATAGAACTGTATAAAACATTGCTGAAGGATGTTTCCACTGAAGAAGGCTTTAGTTTCTTCAGGTAGTCTTTTGCAAATTGGGATTCCATGTGCTTTCCATTTTGTCTTAACATTTAAAAAAGTTCCCTTACTGGAGTTTAGGGAATTCTGCTCAACACATATCTACATCACCCTTTGTTGCTAGAACGTTGGATATAACTCAGTAATAATAAGCAACTTGCCTAGTTCTGGATGTTCAGCATAACTGTCTTTGGTTTGCCTGTTCTCCTGAATTTCTCTTGTTAATACTAAAATATAACAATAAAATCTGTCTGGAGTTGAGAGAGTATTGATCTTTATATATTTAACACAAAGAAAAATATTTTGGATTATCACTCTCTGTATTCATTTGTGTAAACAGAGGAAAGAATATATGACTAATGCAGAATAAAGCTACCTGGAGGCAAGATGAAAAAAACCTGTGTCTGCTGATTAGCTGGAAATCCAGTTCAGCATTTGAAATAAACCAAACGTTGAAAGTCAATTGTCCATGTGCTTCTGGAGTTTCTGAAAATCTTGTGAACAGAGATAATAATTGGCTTTATTCTAGATTGTCCTTTCTGGAATATTTCTATAACAAAAAGTTTTAGAAGACAGTGACAGAGTGCAGATGTGCTTACTATGTTTTCCTCCAAGCAAAGAGTAGGCAGGCTTACAACCTATTATAAAAGACACGGTCTCCCTAAGCTAGGGATTTCTCTTCTTCAATTAGCCTACGGGGTGTGCAGGTGCCATCTAGGTCTCTTTATATTTCCCCGTGGCAAATGAAAAATATATGCTTTAAACCATTTAATATAAAAAATGTAAAGAAACTGGAAATTCAGGAAGGGAAATATAACTGTGGAATTCAGTTTACAAAAATTTAATGCAGATATACTCTATGATTCCAACAAAAGGTCTGGAAAAAACTGCAAGGATTTTCAGGAAGGCAATTTTCAGGTGAAATTTTCAGGCATTTTGAGGTGACTGACACTCTACTTCTTCAAGTGAAAATATCCCTAGTCCTTCAAGCAGAGGCTTCATGACCATGTGAAGAAATGGAATCTGTGCTTCAGATGGCATTGGCTAAATAAGCCTCAAGCAGCCTCGTTATACAATTTTTAAGTTATGTGGCTGGAGGGCAAGGCTGTTGGGAATTTGGGGGATATGAGGCTCACTATGAGACAGTTTTCCCTGCACATTCCTTATGAAAGCAAATGCAGTCACTGGAAATTCTGTAAGGATTTGCAGTTCCCAGCATGGCAGCAATCTGCCTGTTTTCCTATCATGTCTCCTTTCACAAATTATCACTAATCATATTTGTTTCTTTTTCTTCTGGATAAATCATAAGAAACTTACTCATATTGCGAAGAAGGGTAGATTGCAACAACTTTTTTCCCATTCTCTTGGTTGCTGGTTCACTCTAATGACTGTTTCTTTTGCTGTGCAGAAGCTCTTAAATTTAATTAGATCCTATTGTCTATTTTGGCTTTTGTTGCCATTGCTTTGAATGGTTTAGTCATGAAGTCTTTGCCTATGCCTATATCCTGAATGGTATTGCCTAGGTTTTCTTCTAGGGTTTTTATGGTGTTAGATCTTATGTTTAAATCTTTTTTTTTTATTTATTTATTTTTATTTTTTGAAAGAAAGGAAAAGAGAGGAAAGAAAGTGAGAGTGAAAGAAAGAAAAAAAAAGAATGTACGAGAGAAAGAAAGAGGAAGAAAAAGAGGGAGAGAGAACAGGATTCTTGTTCTACTG